>VZTE01002919.1:434346-465417 GCA_013397775.1 Eulacestoma nigropectus
TGGTGTTTTTTTTTTTCTTTTTCTCTCTTTCTCTTGTTTTTTTATTTTAAGCGAATTTTACCTCAGATTAGCTGAGGTAAAGCCAGCGCTGAAGATTTCTGCTTTGGGTACCTAGCCAATTTGGCTCCAAGGGTCTCTAATCCTGCACTCCCGGGGTGATTTTTTTATATGGTTTTAAGAATTCAGATGCTGTTATTTTCCAAATTATCTTTTTGTAATAAACAATTTTTTTAATTAAAATAAGAGTTGTTCCCATTTTTAACACACTTGGCCCTGGTGAAATGCATGAAGTTCCCACAGGCCCACTCCTTAAGCCTGTCGAGGTCCCACAGGATGGCATCCCATCCTGCAGGCATGTCAGCTGCACCATTCAGCTTGGGGTCAGCTGCAAACCCACTGAGCGTGCACTCAGTCCAAGTACAGGACAAAGTGGATGATTAGTCTGTTGCAGAGCAAGTGCGTACTCTGAACTGAAATGTCATAGGTCAAAAGAGGTCTTCCAGATTCCAAAAAACATCAAATGCCTTGTTAAAAACTTAATTGAACTGTTAGCAGAAACTGCTCTGCAAAATGTCAGGGAGTGTATGGGGTATTCTAATGGCCTATTTGGTGTGAAAAAGAGAAAAATCATTTTGGAATATTGCATAGATGTGTAGAGCTCTTTGCAAGGGATCTGCGAACTGCAAATGGTAAAAGTTGCTGATTGATTACGGTTTTAATTGTCATACTCTATGTCAACTGACCTTTATTAGCTTTATGTTGTAGCTTTTATTTCCATTAGAAACCATTAATAGAACATAATATGATCTTTTTGTAATTTGCAATTTGATTAGTGTCTATTTAATAATAGATTTGTCAAGAACATTAGGAAGTTGATTGTAAAATTTCCTGCAGGAGAGGTAGGTCAAAAGGTCTAAAGAAGAGATGAAAAAAAGGCACTACGTGGGAATAATTGGGTATCACAGACTTCTTGCAACCATTTTTAGAAATGTAGGAGTAAAGAATGGCCACAAGATTGGCTTCTTCCTTGCAGAGTTCTCCTATTGGTGTAAATGGGAGGAAGAAATGCTGAGTGATGGCATCCCTCAATCCACAGCGTTATACACGGCTTACCAGGAACACCTGCGAATTTTCTGGGCATAGCTGACAGCTTCCAGAAGAAAGTCTGGACTGTTTTATTCCCTAAAACTCAGTAAAGCTGTACTGGCAAAGAAAATAAAGCCAGTCTGACAGGTTGGGTGAAGTTCAATCTTTGCATTAAGAAGGCAAAAAGAGATGGCAGCATTTGCGGAACACCTGGCATGGCGTGCTCTGCCCTCAAAACTATCTTGAGATTATTCTGACTCGACTGAAACAAGTGTAAACAATGTGTAAGCATTGTATAAACAATGAAGTAAAGTACAATTAATTTAGGACTCTACAAATTCTGAAACAGATAGAAACAAAACAGAAGTAAAGATATGCAGAAGGTGATTCCACTGCTTTTTAAAACTGTTCTAATCTTATTTCAGAGGCAGAATCTCTTCCTGGCAGATTCATCATTTCATCATCCACATTCATGTCCGTGTAGATGAAAAAGTCCCCATCTTAGTCTGTTCTTGCCAAAAATTATCATAGCAGTTTCAATTTTCATCTGTTCTCCATAGATACTGACTATAATTTTTATCCTTAGCCATGCTTAAATGCTATGTATGCAAGGACTTGCTGCAAAAGAGCCTGTTGCAGCTGTTCTGTCTTAAATTTAAATTGATGCTGAATTTGCGGAGTGTGCACCTTAGAGTCTGATGTTCCCTCAACATTTAACACTTACAGGAACGGGGCATCCTGGAATGGAATGTGGGCAACCTATTCCAGTGCTTAACCACTCTCCTTTTCTTCCTTATCTCTAATCTAAATTGGCCATCTTTTAGTTTAAAATCATTACGTCTTGTCCTATTGCAGCAGGCTACACTAAAGGGTCTGTCCCTACCTTTCTTGTAGTCTCCCTAGAAATAGTGAAAGGCTGCAATGAATATTAACATGCTGATCATGTTAAAAGGGTGTTAAAAGGGCCTGCCTGGCAGTTATAAAATGACAGATTAATGACTCTCTTCGGTCCAAAGGGTCCATGTTGTACCCAAATGGGATCTTCATTTTCCACTGTCCACCAGCAAAGGAACAAATTATTGCTTTGGTTTTATTCTTGGTATAATTAGTTTGGATTTGCTCTGGATTTTCAGGGGGAAGGTAGGGTTAAGCTTGGTTTCATTGGATAATTTCTATTAACTCCTTTTATGGGCTTGCTGGAAATACAGCAGTAATTTTAAAAGATACAATTAAAAAAAAAGGGGGGAGCGTTGTAACGGATGAGAGTAAAAATGCTGTTTTCTCCAAAGGTGTTTCATGTATGTGTTTTACTGCTGTGCTGTGACTTACATTTTTGAGAGTATACTGATAACCCAGGGGAATGTCTTCTCCTTTATTAATGTAACACACAAATATTTGCCTATTTAAATCTGAATACATGCAAATGCCTAAATATTGCATGGGTCTGAGCTATGTTGCTCTTTCTCAATCACAAACATATGTTGTGTATATTTAATTTCTCTCTTAAAAAAAAGGACCTTGATTTTCTTCAGGTTAAGGGAAAAATCTGTTTCCCTTTTTCCAGCATTATGTCCAGTCAAGGAGAGAAAGCTGCTCTAGAATTAGTGTTGTAATTGCCTCAAAACGCACCATGCTGTGCAAATTATAAGGAGAAGAACTACGAAAGCCAAGGATACAAATTAGTAGACAAGAAAAACCCTGTATTATTTTCAGTCAGCACTTCTGAAACATCACTTTAGCTTTCTAGAGACTGCTAAAAAATGCAATCATCTCAGCCAATTGTGGTTTCTTGTAAAAGACTTTAAAAAAATACGAAGAAGCCTAAAGCAGTCATTTTGTTATGTCCGTTTACATTGTAGTCCAGCAGATTTTAACAAGTGCAGCACAACTCCATCTTCAATTTAACTTAGCATAACTTTTTGATCTGTAAGAGTAAAGAGAAGATCTAACAGTGATTTAACAGGGTGTGGGGTGGAGACGTTAATTTTAAAAAACCTGAAATAGCCATTTTAGGGTGTCTTAAAAAAAACAAGTATTGAAACCTTTGCTCAGTAAAGGAATTCGTTTTATGTGTTTGACTTTTAACTACCTGAAATCACAGAAATACGTGAACTGCATGTAAACTAGTAAAAAAAATAATGGGAAATGTTGGTCCTTATGACAAATAGCTTGAACCATCTTAGCTCCTATTATATGGCAACAGTATTTAAATTAACTTGTCAGTTATTAATAATTATTTATTAAGAGAAAGGGAGAGTGTCATATAATTTCATTGTACTTAACCTATTGTGTTACTTAGCTTCATTACAAACAATTCCTTCAAATCCAACCGACACACACCTGCTTTCCCTCTCACTCACCCCTAGCAGGGTATTGGGAAATAACAACTGTTCTGAAAATGATGTCCTAGAATTTACTCCTTCACCCCTTTTGTTGCTTACAGAGTAATGTGATCTAATAATCTGTTTGGGATTAAATTATTTATGTTAACACACACACACACACGCACACATATGTACTCACACCTAAGTTCATAGCTCACCCTTCTCCTGCCCCTTTACCTCAAATTTGAAATTGTTCCACAATTTTTTTAGAAAGGCAAATTTATTTTTAAATTCTGATAAAAATCTAGGGTCAAGCTTTTTTCATGCTTACTCTTCTACAATAGATTTCTATATCTCTAATATAGATTCAGTGTGGAATGGAAAGGAGAGCCACACCACTGGACTCAATGGCTTAAGGATGGTCTTCCAAGGACTGACATCCATTTTCCACAGCATCTACTACATCATTAGCCATGACTGAGGAGTTATGAGAGATAACAAACTAAAGGAGTTTACAGGAACACAGGGAATGCATTGCAGTGACTTAAGACTTTCCAAGGGAGACACAGCAGATCCATGATGGGAGATGGCAGCAAGGTCCAGGCTCCTCATTTGCAAAGCAGGCATTAAGAGTTGGTCCTGGTGGAATTCCACAACTCGATGAAGCCATGAAGCGATGGCATGGATTTAAGAGCATGCAGTGAACAGCACACTGTTTCCTACTTGGAAAAGGAGTGATGGTTCCATTGCCCCTAGTGGGCATCCTTACCTTGCTCTTATTTAGACAACAGACAATTTAATTAACATTTGAATAAACACATTGATGCTGCAAAGGAAGAAAAAAATAAAGACAGTGTTCAGCTGGATGTAAGTCCTGATTTTCTTAAAATATATGTATAATCTTTACTGGTCAGACCAGTATAAAATTTGTAGATGTTGACTTGTCAAAATATGCATGCAGGCAGCCAGCGTGCTCTGTCTCCTAGAGTAGGGGACACCATTCCCTACTGGTGGCTATTTTGCCCTTGCCCTCGCTCTCGTCTTAGAGCTCCCTCAGTACAACTCTTTGTCACATACTGTTCTGAGCCTGCACCCCTGTGTAACATGTGTAACACTGTGCTTCATGCAGTGTTGCAACAATTAACTTGGTTACCCCATGAAGATCATACGTATCTCCCAATTTCTGTGCTGACTTCCCAGGAAAAAAAGGCTCAGGATACAAGTTCTCTCTCCTCACCTACAAGGCTTGAATTGAAAATACTTCTAACAATCCTGATAATAAAAGATAAGGAATATACCTATATGTCTGCCCCTCAAATCCAGGGAAATTACCCATTGCAAAGATAAAGATTCGAGAAGATTCTTGGAAGACAAGTAAAGGATTAATCCAGAGTGTCAAACATACACCCACAGATAACCACAAACTGCTTTTATAACTAAATCATTCTTGACTTTGCCTTCATTGACAAACCTGTATCAAATACATAGTCATTAAATATGTGGCTGGGAAGAAAGAGAAAATGATAAAAAAAAAACCTTAAATCAGAAGTTGCATTAAACCATTTTAAATATTGAATTAGTGAACCATACTATTGAAGCTACTGTTTACAAGAAGGGAGGTAATTACATAATACTTAATCTATCTATATTAATCCAGTTAATATTTCATGATTATAAATAAATACAATTATTCATCATATCTAATTTATATAAAATCATAACTTATTCTAAAATAAAAATCATTCTTCTAGATAGAATTTAATCTATCTTTTTTTTACATTACATAAAAAAATTACTGCTAATACACCACAAGCAAACTAACTGTGAATTAAGCAGTTAACATTATAATTTTGATTAAAACAAAATTTGGTTTCGCTTAAAGGCTAATCAAAGCTGTCTGATAAGTATCGCATATTTAAATATCAAGAGTTATGGTAACACTTAAGTAGGTTGTTACTGCCTTTTGTAAAACTCATTTTAATTCAATTAACTCACATCAGCTCCTTTCTGATTTTTGCTTGTCACATTTAAGAAAACCCACAAAAATTGTAAGAGCTCTCAATAGTTCTAATTAATTACTTTATACAATGTTGCATTGCTGTACTATAAATACGGCTCCTTTTTCCTCACACCTTTTCATGTACCTTCTTCTGTGGTGGAAAACAAGGGAACTCAGTAATTTGTGTCTGATTTTATGTCCTCATGCATACACATTCACACACAAATTGCATTAAATTGGAATCTGAATTAAACAACATCAGGCCTGCTGAAGGGACTGCTGGAAGGCCTCAGAGCCAGGGCAGATTTGCTCGTCTGGTCAACGGAGCTGGTTTGCAGGCAGAGTGTTGATCTGATCAGGAGCATCTCTCTGATGATAAGCAATAGGTGACAGTACAAGGACGTGTAAAAGCCTATCATGGAGAGCTACATATCTGTCTGGTCACTTGGGCTCCCTGCTTTTGCCCTCAGGTGCCTCTGTTTTCCTCCACATCCCACCAAGGATCCCAAATACCCTACATTCCTCGATACTTTCTAAATCTTACTTCAAACAGCAAATCCCAGTCTTAGGTTTCCACTTTTCACTGTTGCATAACCACCTCCACAGATCTTATGGGTTAAGCCTATCCCCCCCAAACAGGTAATCCCCACCTAGACCTAAGGGGTCTCTGAATTTGGGAATTAACACACCCATCATGGAGTTCTGAAGTCCCCCCTCCTTAGACTGCAATTATTCACAAGGAATATATATACATATAATGTGTAGGTGAGCTGGCTATGAGAAATAATCCTACATGAAGATCGTGGTGGAGTTTTCTCCTTTTCTCTATTGCAGTTTAACATAATAAGATAGTCCCTGCCTGTTTGATTGAAATTTCTACTGAAATTTCTTTAAAACAAAGACCAGGATGCACCCAGGAGGGCAGTGATGGTCTTCCATTTCTGAGGCTCATGCCCCGGTGAGGCTGACATGCCCTCAGGAGTTACTGTTACACTGCCCTGCCCAGGCTCTGCTAGCTCAGTCTGAAGTGAATCCTTTCCCTTGTAAAGACGGTAGGAATGTGAGGCTGGCAAAGAGGCGCAGGTGTAATGATTACATCCCCCTTTCTCTCCTTCATGGTCGTGTTCTTGAATGCTTAGCACTGGTCAACATGTGAGATGAAGGGTTCGTGATGTCCTTCCTTTCCCTTCTCCTGCCAGCAAAGTGTAGTCAAATGGGTGCTCATGAACAATCTCTTTGGAAGAGCACCCAGTTGGCACACTGAGAAGCTGTCCTTAAGACAACTCTCATATCTGCCTCCACTCTCAGCACGCTGTGAACCAGTTTGAAACATGCATGGGTTCAAAATGCAAATTTTTGACTGTAGGCTCAAAAGATAGGAATGCCTGATTTCTAGCTTTCACAGCTTTATAGTGATTTCAGATGAAGCAGAGCTAAATATTCTTAATAGAGATGCAAAAGCTTTACATAATTAATATTGCTGGGTCCATAATATGGATAAGAAAACAACAGAAATGGAATTTGTAAAAATATTTTCCTACACCAAAACCCTGGGCTAAGACATGCTCAGCTTGTTTCAAAGGAATTATTTTGTGTTTCCACCTAAAATAACCAGGCAGCCTTTTTAAATGTTCCTCCTAAATAAATAAAAAGTAAATTAAATAAAAATCAGAAATGGGTCTCTAAACTGGGACACCCAAATTCCAGGCCCTTTCTGAAAGTCCTGGCACGTGACTATCAAGAGATCATCCGGAAGATCAGTGGCTAAACTGTGACTAGATTCCTCATTTTTGCTGTAACCCCCCCCACCTATTAAAACCAACTTTTTAAATAAATCCAAGGAATTATATGTAAGCCACTTGCAATGGCTTTAAAATCTCCATCCAAAGGAAAACATGCATGTCCTCATTTTGCCCCAGGCAACACCGGCTCACTGGTCTCCTTGCAGTTTTCTGTGCCAAGCCACTGCAGCACACTGAGTGGAAGTTGTGATTCAGAGCAAACAGGGCACATGTGGGAGAGAGGAGATCTCTGCTGAGAGTTTCACAGATCAACCCCAACTGCATTTTACAAAAGAGGGTAACTTCTGCAGACTAATCTTGATAATGTTTTCTGGAAGTGAGAATGTCCCATGTAATTCACATCAGGTGAGAAAAAAAAATAGTAGATAAATGTCTGTAACAGAACGACAACATGGAGGAAAGAAATCTAAGAATCCCAGATGTGCTCTCGTGACAGCTCATGTTCAGGTTCTTAGAAGGCAGAATAGGGCTTGCTAGCATTTCCAGTCTATCAGTGGCATACAGAGAACGCATCAGCTGGTGGTTATTATAAAATAAATTTTTATAACAACTGAAGATTTTTTTTTTAGTATTTTACATATGTCTACAGTTGTTCTCAAACGTTTAAGAAAAAGATAAGGAGTGGTTGAGATATTGGACAATGATTGCGAAAGAAACAGCTCTTCAAAAAGATCTATATCTGATGCATCAAGCAATAAAATAATCTTAATGACAGTCTTTCTCAACAGCTCTAACAAAATGAATTAGGCAACATAAAACAACATTTAAATAATTTAAACTCTGAACCTTAAGATGCACCATAACTAAAGAGACTGTTGTGATTTATATTAAGAGATATTAATAATCTTTAAAATACAACGGTAAAAATGCATTTTAGAGAGGCTAATAAAATAATACAGCTGAATTTTAGAGGATTAGCTAAATATACCTGATTTGTGTTCTAAAACAAATGAAATCAAAGTACCCAAGAGGTACTTTGCAGCTAACTACTGCAACTGATTTAAAAGGGAATGGTATTCATGAAAACAATCTCAGCCTGTCTCTTGAAGATGTCTGAATCCGTGGAAGAGAATTTGCAATTTCCATCTGCCTAAATTTGTAGTTATCCAAAATAACAGCTTCTCTGTCTTCCTGAAATGAAAATGTAGCTCCACTGATTGAAAATTACATTGAGATAAACACTGCTCTATGTACCCTATCTGGCTGTGTTCCCTTTGGTTTACACAGTTTTCACTCAAGTGTGTTCAGAAAAGACTTTAAGTCTATATTAAAAAAAACCCATCCCTGACACTCTCAGACTTGATTCGACTCAATGAGATCTTACAGGTATTTTCCAACCTAAATAATTCTATTACTTAGGGGTCCCCAATTAGGCGTCCCCAAAAAAAGATTAAAGTACATAAGAAAGAGTCAAAACATGGACAGTTACTGAGATGCTGAGGGAATTACATCTGCACACATATAATAATATTGACCACCATTATCAAAAGGGTGTTGGTTTCTAATCAGAGAGACAGCACCTTTCCCTAGCTCAGTTCCCTGCCCGGATCCTCTGCTCCAGGGCTGCCAGTTGTGTCCTGCTGGGAGAGAGTGCCACTGTGCACTGTGACATGGAGAAAAAGTCTTTTAGGGTGGTTGTAATGGAGGGCAAGATCCCAGTTTGATTTATGACCCTTAAAGGTCCCTTCCATCCCGAACTGTTCTGTGAGTCTATGATTCTGTGAGTCTACAATGTCCTGGGCTGTGTGAACCACAGCTTTTTCAAGCTAATGCCTTCTTACTCTTCTGTTGTGTAGACTGCACACTGAGGCCTACAAGACAAAATGTTTTTGTACTAAGAAGAAATGAAATAACCACCATTTTTCTAGCTAGCCTTGAGCTAGGTTTTCATCAGTGATGGATCAGTGTGCTCTGGATTCTTCTAATGAAGCCCATTAGTTCTTTTATGTGAACTTTGCACAGTGCAGCTTTCGGTGTCACACTGCTAAAAGCTTCTCAGGATAGTATTTCCCTCGACTGCATACTATGTGTCAATCGTGCTTTTATATCTCTGAAATTCTTCAATTAGTTAACAAGGCATGTCTACTATGCTTTTAAAAGCTATACTTCATGGCAAAATTTGCTTGTATTAATTTACTTATGCTTACCAATTACACCAGGAAGAGTAAAGCTTCTGTATCAGGAAATAGGAACTTTATTATGAAAATATCATTGTTAATTAACCTTCAAGAAAAAACAACTGTGGAAAGAAATCTCAGCCTGAAAAGCAGTCAGTGTTAAATACGGCTTATTTCAGCGTGTGAAGTGTTGGCCTGAAAGGCACTCACACCACCACCACCACTACCTGCCTCCTTAGCACTGCTTGTACTTAGAGCTCTCAGCCACCAAAACCATCTTCTTTTTACACCAGTGGACTAAGCAGAAACACTCCCACTCATTTTGATTTCATTTTTACTTGGGTCGCATTTCAGATGCAACTTCGTGACACTGAATTGGGTCAAAAAGACATGTGCAGTCATTTCTTCCAAGATTCAGTTTTGTCTGGTTTTTTCATTAAAGAGCTCATCAGGAGAGCCCTTTTCAGCTCAGTTAACATCAAAATATTACAGTCTAAATACAGCTTATGTAGATGGATCTTCCCAAGTGACCTTGGATCCAGGAATAAAAGGATGTTCAGTGTGAGTAAGAGCACAATCCGTGTCCTGATACAAGTGCTCCAGCTTTACATGAATGCTTTCAGCTCTTACATAACATTAATGATTTCACTCTGCATGAAAGTTCCTCTGCTAGTCATCTACATCATTCCCCAGATCAGATTATTTACTCAGAAATCACTGTTTCTCTTATCCTTTTACAAGCTGTCCCTGTTTATTAGAAGGATCACACTGAGTGCCTCTATACCCCTAAATAAAACAAGGCAAAGCTTGATTGCCCACATAGCTTAATTGTTCTCTAAGCCCTTGGTTCCGGTATGGATTTCTCCAAACAGCTGCCTGCAAGACAGCCATGATCTGCAAGGGGCTGCTGCTTCACAGCGTACACATTAACCCTGTCTCTGTCCCTTGGACTTGGCTTGAAACCGTGTCATCTTTTATTTGGCAGGGTAGACATAGCTCTGAAAAAGAGCGCAAGAACTCCAAACACGGTCTGTCTGCATAAAATCCGAACCTCAGGTCATTCCTAAGGGCTGCTCTTGATGAATGCTGCCGTATCACAGAGCCTTGCTACATGCTACTGTGCTTGGTTCACTTTTTTGTATGCTTACCTTTCTTTGTTAAAAGTTGATCTACATATTCCTCTTCTTCCCATAGTGGGCAGGACATGGCAGTCTGGCACGTCTTTTTCCATACAATGAAGACTATATTATGGAAAATGGCTACTGTATTCTGTTGCAGTCCAATGTGTATCCTTGATGACTCTCTGGACTGGAGGATGGCAAAGATATCTCTTATTTAAAAAAAAAAGTCAAAACCAAAAGTATTCTGTAGGAGGTCAAGGCACCCGGAGGAAATAAACCCCCAAAACCTAAACTGCTTTTCTGGTGAAATTCCCTATCTACTTATAATAAAGAAAAGAATGTGAGACACATGGATAATTTTGGGGCATCACAAAAGAGTCAGCATGGATTTTGTGAAGGAAGTCCTGCCTCACAAACCCCCGAAAAAGACAGAAAGCATCTTAGTAGCACTCACTAGGCTTTCAGCTGTCTCTGGGCCATCTTCAGGCATTGACAGTTCTTAGGGAAACTAAGCAACCGCTGGATAAATCTCCACATGGACTGCGGAACAACAAAACAAACAACCAACCAACCAAAAAAACCCCACCAAACTCATGAAACAGGTCAAAAGTATAGGAGTAAAAGGACAGTTGTCACAATAAACTGTGGAGGTCATTCTGATAGGGGGTGGCAGTGATTCCTGGTACGAATGGGCAGAATTATGGAAGAGACACCCACTGAGTGCATCTGAAACAGGGTCACCACTTCTGAGCTCAGTCTCGGAGCTGTAAATTGCTGGAGGCTGAGACCACCCTGGGAAGGTAGCACAATTTCCTTGAAATACTCCTATTTTCTACTCTTACTTTTCTGCTTGTGGCCATTGTTGGGGAACATTTGGCAGCAATCAGTACCTCTAGTCTTGCAGTCTTACATTAAGCTGACAAAGGTGAAAAGGAAATGTATGCAGACAGAAATAGTAACTCTACCAAAACTACAGTCAAACAAGAGAGAATAATGTGTTGATTTAAGCTTCAGGGAATACTGGCATCACCTACATATTCAAATTACATGCTTAAGATAGGGAATATGAAAATATTCCCTCATGAGCATCCACTGAAGCCGCTGGGACCCTTTCTACTGGACCTCAGTTGGTTGTTCACCAAACAAAGTAGTCTGTGCGGGAGCATGTCTTTTTCTATGTCTATATCCCAATCAGTGGAAATCTGTCTCTGTTATACATACAGACAAAAGAGAGATAATATTTGTTTTACAATTACAAATGTCATTTTAGTAGAGCTTCCTTCCCAGGCCCTAGTTTTTTATATTTAAAACATTTCAGATGCTATACCACTCTTTTGTAAGCTTACCTTCATAATTTGCTGTCTAATTTAGTGAAACTCAGGTAAAGTTCTATTTATGAACAATACATTTAAAGAAGGTGTTAATAGAGGAGCCTCTGAATTACCTCTCAACCACAATATTTTTATTTTTACCTTGCTGCATTATTCATGATTGTCAGCTCTTTCAGAATTCTTTCCTGTCAGTTACTGCATGTGCTTTTTTGGATTATTCTGTACATCTGGGTGAATTGAGAGGCAGAAGTATTTAGCATCTCTTCCTACACTGACTACCAATTAATGCAACCAGTTATCTGATCAAAGCTCCTGGCAAAAAGCTATACTGGATCAAAAGCTACTTTTAAAAATTACTCCTTTTGACTTATTTTGCATATTATGATTAAAAACCTCTTACCTGCTGAATTTTCCTAGAAGAAAAATATTCCTTTGCCTGGAAGAGAATGTACCTCAGCTTATGTCAACAATAAAAATGTCTGAACATGGCTATGGAAAAACAGGATTATATTAAAGAAACAAACTGAAGTGATGGCCTTGTAAAGGACCTGAGCACGTTGCTGTTCCCAAAGACCCCAGCCTCCTTTGAAATAAAGCAAGGTGACACTTCTACTTGGTTCTGTTTGCCCCTGGCACAGAGGGCCCTCCCTACCTCTCCTCTCACTACTGTACAGATTTATGCAGTTATTTCTCTTAACATTTTCTTAATGGTAATACTGACAGGAGCGGAACTGCCCATGGGTACAGGCTTTTAAATCAGTTTTATATTAATACAGTTTCCCTTATTAGAAAGAAGTTATTTATTTATTTATTTCCATTCAGGCTGATCTCCTGTCAAGCAATGAACCCAGATCCAAACAGTAGGGTAAGCCACAGTGATAATTTTGTACCCTGAAGAACTCTTTACAATGTTCACACAGGGTTAATATATACATGTTAATGAGCATTCAAATTTTTTCCTATAATTTATCAGAGGGAAGTGGCTACATTTATTAGGCTTGCTCATTGGTGCATAACAACCATTTAATGTAACACAAAATACTCCCAGGAAAATTAGATGACCATAAAAACACCATTGACTTTAGTCTCAGAAAATTTCAGGATCACTGCTTTGCCTTCCAGCTGTTCCCAACCCTCTATCAATTACAAATTGCCCTGAGAGAAGAAGAGTAAATAATAGTTACTGCAGCATACATTAGTAATTAGCACACATAGTAAGAAAGATGGGGCAAAGTTGCAAGAAGGGAACAAATTGCCCAGTGCCTTTCACAGACCTAACTGAGCTAAAATGTATTTTCACCCTTTGGCAAGTGGCTCTGTCACCCCTGCTTCCCACACTAACACCAGAGGGGAGCAACCTCAGGGATCAACCCCAGCAGAGCTGACAACCACTGAAGAAGAAATCAATGTCTCCAGACCTGCAAAGATTCTAGGTGACCCTTGTTTTATTTGCCTGTAAGCCCACTTCTGAAGGAAAGGTCAAACGCTCTGGACAGCTCTCCATGGACATACAAGCCAGGCTGCCAGAAAGCCACTCTCTTTTAGGAATGGACTCTGATCCAAGAGTAAGGAGGAGAGCAATCTCTCCTGCTGCTTGCTCAACTCAGAGGCTGCTAAAGCCTCTCTGAGGCTGGCACAACAGATATTAACAATTTGGAGCATTTTCCTGAAACTGAGCATTTACTCATAAGAGGGGGAAAAATCTGAATATCTACATGATATACAACACCTGTCTCACCTTCCAAATAATATTTTCCATGATAGGCTGCAATGAATAACTGCAGTGTACGCGGTGTGTTATTTTGATGGTGAATAAGAAGGGCTGTTTTAAAGAGCTTACTGCTGCTGGGGGGGAAAAAAAAGAAGGTAAAACTATATTTTTTCCACAATAATGGAAAGAGTTATAACTCACTTTCAGTCTGTAAATATAGATTGCTGCTGCTGATTCACAAGGAAAATAGCAACCAAACTGGCAACTAACAACAATTAGCCCACTTTCAGAATTAGGAACAAAATTCTAAGGCAATATTAAGATATATATTCAAATGCAGAAAAATGAAAAAAACACAATGTTAAGGGTCTCCTAGTGAATATAAAGTAGTCCCCAAACAAACACAAAGAAAATTAACATGGTTCTCACTTCAGTGTCCTCATGCACCTGTAGAGACCAGCCATGGAGTGACTGATTTTATCTGTCTGGCAACAGGTTTTACAGGCATGCTTTTTGAAGTTCTTGGATCTTATTTCTTTAGCCCAAAATATCTAAGACAAAAAGAACAAAGAGAAATCAGTGTGCTATTTTCAATGTACTGCACTGGCTGAGCTCACCCTGCTCCTCCTCTGGGGCAATCTATGGTGAGTGCAGCAAACCTGTTCCAGAACACATGGAGTAACAATTCAGGAACACCGTGAACCTTTACAATGAAACCCTACACTATGCAAAAGTAGCTTTGATTCAGCTCAGAAAGAAAACTAAACATTGTGTAGATTAATAGCACGGTTGTTATTAGGATCTGATCTTTTCTAGTTCTTGAAATCAGGAGCTGTTCCCAGGAACAGCCCTGCTTGTTGTGCCCAGAAGGACATGGATGGGAATGGGGATCTCCTGCCTCCAGCCTTGTGTATGTTGGCACTTATGCTTCCAAGAACTTGGCCTCATAGCATGATTCGATTGCTTGGTCATTTTGGATTTTTCTGAGTTACTATTACAGGGTCAGGATGCAAAGGTATCAGTGCTGCCTTTGGAAAGGGACCCTGAGCAGAGATTTAGGGAGGAGGTGAACATGTTGCTGAATGGGAACAAATATGCCCAGCATACTTCCAAGTTTCTCTTCTGGTTGGTTCTGGTTCTCTTCTCTTCTTGGCAGCAGCCTGAAAGAAGGCAGCAGCATGTGACAGGGCTGGGGCAATCGGAATGAGGCAGTAGGAGGAAGGCAAGGATGCTGGTAGAGAGGATGCCCCTGACATCAAATATTTCAACCTAGATGAGAAAAAAACAACCTACCAACAGATTGGGTTGAAACAGAGAAAGCAAAGCAGTTCTGCCTCCCTTTCTTAGCAATTTATTAAAAATATTTGGGGGTGGAATCAGATAAAGCTGCTCTTAGCCTCTTTTATTCAAACCATGGAAGGAAAGGGAAAGGGAAAGGGAAAGGGAAAGGGAAAGGGAAAGGGAAAGGAAGTTCCAAGAGCAGTGAGCAAATGGAGGCTGTTTTCTTGTGGATCTGTGAAGTGTAGCTGTTTGACTTCGGTGTCTAAACCTAAGTTCCAATTTTAACTTTCCCTGAGAGGATTGCCTGTTTTCTACTGAAACAGAAATAAAGCCCCAAACCAAACCCCAAACCAGAAACATCAGGTTTTTGGTTATATGAAGATACTTGCAAGCTCTTTGTCCTCTAGTAGGCCACTAATTTTCACCCTCTCTGTCTCTCATTTCTTTAGGCAGCTACAGACAAAACTGCCCAGCAAGTTCGATATTGGAAGAGGGAAGAAAAGCCAACACCGCCACTACACAAAAGTGGGCCATTGGATCAAAGCCACCAGCCCTCTCCTAAGCATTTTCCTCAGCACCAGCCCAGGGTACCATAATGAAAGTTGTCACTGCCAGGCTTACCTGGTCCTAACAACTGTTCACATAGGAGGAAGCAGGCACTGTCAGTCTCCAAACTGACCGGGCAGAGGAGCATCAAGTCACTTGATCAGATGTGCTGAACAGAGGTAACCACCCCTAAGTCAGCCAGCCTGGATTACAGTTTTAACACACAAAATGTGAAAAAAAATTTAATTACTTAGAAAGGCCTGTCTCGCCAGAGAACTTTCCTCCATTTTTGCAGCTTGCAGTTCTGCATTTTTGCATTTTTGCAGCATAAAGAAAACTTCAGGAGATTTGATTTATTACATACCCAAGTGTTACAGATAAGTGGAGAGCATCTGCTGGTGAATGCCCACTTTAACATTTTAACATCTGCAAACTTAGTAACAATTGTGTTCAAAACTAGTATGACAAAAGACTATAGAGACATACAATACAAACATTATTTTTCTTTTCATCTAGGGGGGAAATTTCTAGGGAAAAATTCTGTTCCTGGTATGGCACTATAGCAGATACTTAAATGGTCTTCATAGATTTATGCCTTAGTCTAAAATTCTGTACTTAATATTTCACTTCACTATGATTCTATTTGAGTATTAAAATTGAGCTAAACTATAGACGAGCTAAATAAAAAACGGCATCCAAAGAAATCATATAACTCAACACTTATTGCAGGAATCCAAAACAGATATTCACTTGCCTTTGATCAGATTGAATGATTTTCAGTTTTAAGGCAATAAAAACAGTACTTGAGATTCCTACTTGTCCTGAATTTATTCCACCATTGCTAACTGTTATCAGTCTTGCAAGACACTGTCTTGCATAGAGCTCAGCTTCTACTTTAAGGCACCAAAAAAAGCTGTAATTCTTAATGGATCAATAGGTTTTGAGGTTTACCGGAGGCTGAAGGATCACTCTTCGGGACATAACATGTCCTGTGCTATCAAAGAGCAATGGAAATGCCTTCATCAAAGTTAGTGAGATCACCTTAAGTTATAGGAATGCAACAAATTGGGATCTGTGGCATTACCTTGCCAAATCACAGTTGCTCATCAATCCAATGCTTACTTGTATTTTCAGGTGCCTCAAATCACTCCAAAAACACCGTAGAAAGCCTGGCTGCTACAGGGATTATAATTTTAAGCCTTGTTGTCTCCATGTGTCTCCATTAATTTCCTTTTCACTTGATGGTTCAATGTTTTGGTCATTGATACACCTAACTGCTGGAGAATCCTGGGCTCAGTGGTTACCACATGGCAGTAAGTTTTACATATGGTAGTAAATTTACTCTGCCAGTGATAAATGTAAGAGTACCTTTGTATGTTTCAGATTTTTTGTATTTTAGGTGCATCAAGTATCTCCTTAAACACACTACTCGATTGCCTTTCTCTGTACCCAGATTTCACATATCTTTCATACACTCCTTCAACTCCTCTGTGATACAAGGTGTCCCTGTCTATTCAGTTTATATTTCAATGAAAAACTTTCATTGCTTCTAATAATTTCTGTAAGGAGTTCACAAGCAGGAAAAATGTTATAAAAGACAGTGAAACAGGGGAAAATATTTTTATATGTAAATCAAAAATTTGCATGTACAGGTTTCCATGAGCATATGTGTACAGGCAGAATAGCTGAAGCACTAGCACTTCAGGGGTAAAACACCACAAGACTGCACAGAACATCTGAATCATAGGATTATTGTATTAAATATTATTGCTTCTAAAAACTCAGCTCTGTAGATAGGTGAATATTTTATGTCAGTGCCTATATGTACTTATGCACTCCCACCCATTCACCCACACATTATGCCTTAAGAAACCTTATGCATGTGTAATAAAGTATGCTACATCTACAATGTAGAATTATTTTTTATTATTGCTTATATTCTCATTTAGACATCCAGTCACACTTTGACCATCATTGCAGATAAAAAGGACTTTGGCCCTTTCCATCACTAAGCGTTAGGGGTCTTTTTTTCACTTTTAAACTAGCAATATTGTCCATGATACCCTTTTATTGACATATTCCATCTATCATTCCTCTTCCAGTTTACCTAGCTTTGTAAGGTCCCTTTGTTAGGTGTTTTTCACACTCTATTGCACTTCAGGTGAGCTTTTCCATCATTTGAAATGTATTTGACAGCACTCAGTGCAGCTCTGCAGTCATCACTTGGCTGGCCTTTTGCCAGCATGGTACCTTGGTATTTACCTATAGTCCTTGCTTTTCTGTGACTTGCTGTTCCCTAACCATAATTCCCTCACCTCATGATACTTAATTTCCATAAGAGCCCCCACTTCATGAATTTTGATAAAAGTAGTTTTTAAAAGTCCAAATAAATTTTTTCAGGTTATTTTACTTTAGATATTGCTATGCTAGTATTTACAATAAAGTGTCAGTAGATTGAAAACACCACTTTCTTTTACTGCATCAGTGTTGATTTGTATTACATCTCTTCCTGTTCCTATTGCTTTCTAATAACTTCCTTTAATTACTGTTTCACCCTCTTACTCAATAGTGACACTAGACAAACTTGTCTATCATTTCCAAAGTTGCCACAGAACCTTTGTTAGAGATAGGACTGAAATTTGCTACCCTAAGGTCTGCTTCTAAAATAACACTGTGCATTTGGTTAACAACACGACCATTCTATTCTTGTATTTTCACAGAATACTTGGTGGAACAGCAGCCAAGTTTTCTTTTAAATACGCTGCCGCTTAATTGTAGCAGCTTGTTCTAACATCTCTTCTTTTGACACCTTGGTCTCACAAGGTTTCTGCTTTATTAGCTAGAAAACAGCTATTACCAGTATTTTCTGAATTCAAAATGAACACAAGAAAATAATTTTATTTGAAGACTTCATCTACCTCCTTTACAACTTTAAAGGGACACAGACATGTCTGAGAGAGAGGGAAAAGAGAAATCTAGATTCAAATGCCTGCTCTGTGCCCTTGATCCAAGCACTAGATGGCCCTGAAATACACAAATCAAAGTGTCTTTGGATTTTGACAATACCAAGAAATAAAATTACCACATTTTAATTATTGTCACTGAAGAACATTGTTTGTAGTTAAACCCTTTTTGATTTTCTCAATTTCTATATACTATACAGGTTTCTATACACTGACCCAAAACCTAGACTCTAATCAAGTTTTTTGCTAATAATATGTAACAGTTAAGCCAGAGGTTTTCAGGACAATAACCATGAATTTAGGAGTCTAGATTTCATCAAAATTCCTACTTCAACTGAGACCTCTTTATCTGCAACTATCATGCATCTCACTGGAAGCTGGAGTACCTGAGGAAGCAAACAAAGCCACAACGAAGAACTGGTGCCACCACTGTTTCTGAGTGACTGATTTTTTCTTGGACACTTCCATGAAAGGAGAACACCTGCTTGTTCTTTTGAGAACAAGCTGTCCTGGCTTCTCTGAAAGCTTACTCCAGGAGGGGGCACACAGGTGTGAAGACATCTCTAGTCAGCCCAGAATAACACTGCCTGGAGGGAAGCAGATCTAAAGCTCTTTAAGTCTCTGTTTCTACCTAGACAGCTCTTGTTTTCGCCTTTACAGGTTCTGTTCTATGGTGCTAATTTTCCTCACACATTGTAGAAAGAGCAGATCCACCTCCTTAAGGAAAGACTTACTGGGTGAAAGAACACCTTGTAAATCCTCCTTATGACTGCAGACTGAACTATTTATTACTGTTTAAGCATATAGATTACATCCAACTATGTATCTTTAGCTTTCTCCCCTTGCTCCTGCAAAGTCCTGGCAAGATCCCACACTAAACCTGCCAGTGATTTTCTTAAGGCAATAACACTTTTGCTAACTTGGAATTTGATGTCTATTTTCCCTCCCTTTCTTCACCTTACAGCATTAGCACTGTTGCTAACTTGGGAGACTGTGTATCTAATAAAGTTTTGTAAACTTTCAGTGCAGCTGCCAACTAGAGATCTGCTTCATGTCTGCAGGTGAGTGGCTGCAGCTGATGAAGGATATAAGCATAAGGAGGAAGAGCCAGCCGAAAGCACTAAGGAGGATTTCTGCAATCAGAGAAGAGGAAGCTGGTGTTCTGGATGGAGAAGGACCAGCAGGAGTTTCCCTAGAGGCAGTGGAGCAAGGAATGAAACCCTTTGGCCCAGGATTAGCCTAGAAGTCAGTAAAGAAAAGTTTGATCTGGGTGGATGGCACCGCTTTTTAAAAGACTACACATAGCAAGAAAACTGAAATCTCTTACTTAGTCAGCCCTTCTTCTGTGGTCCCATGGGAAGCAGGACTCAAAAAAGACTAGGAAATACAAGGCTCAATCCTGCCTTTCTATTGAACTCCTAGTTCCTATTGACAGCTGGTTTGGTCTTCAGGGAATGGCAATTTGGTTAGTTGTTCTTCTGTGCCCTCTTTCTTCGAAACTTTAAACAAAAATGAACAAAACCTCATTAAAAAAGTCAATTAATCAAAGCAAGGCAGAGGAATAGCTCCATTAAACTGTAGAAGACTTAGGACAGGTGTGTTTGCATGAATATTCATAGCAAACTCTCCTGCTACCTCAGTTTGACAATCCTTGTTTATTCAAAACCAAAGTTATAAGCCACTAGATAAACTAATCAAAGGACTTGCTCTACAGATTTGTCATATATTGTTCATGAAGCTGGACATTTACTCTATTCCCTTGAGTCATTTCATACTGAAATGGAGCTCTAAGCTAACATTTCATTAGAACCGTAAGCAATTTAGGCTGAAACAAATGAATAAAGGCAGAAAAGTATTGAATTTCTTGCAGGCAACTTTCCAATTGGAATGTTTTTCATTTCTGCTCAGAATTCAAATGTTGCTTGTGTTTTATCAATGTGAAATGTGAATCTACACATATTTCAATTCATTTCATGGAGCAGTGACTCTAGAAACTTGCCTAGATACATAAGATGACTTAAGGTAATAGAAGGAAAGTGTCATAGTCGCTCTTAATTTCACAGAGCAACTACAGCAGCAGGAATTGCAGTAACCAGCAAATAACGCAGTGGCCTGGAGGTGAACATATGGTATTTGTCATACTGCTCAGCTGTGAAACTTGCCAAAATGTCCTTAGGAGGGAAAAAAACCCAAACCAAAACAAAAGAAACCATTTCAGTGGAGTGTATTACTGATTTGATGTAAGTAAACCATGTTATCAAAGACTGGAAGCTAAACTGAAAGATGAGTGTAGAAAATTCTGAAACATTTAAAATGAAAACATTATCTCCTTGTATTGCAGGAGGCCATGTGATTGCTCATGGTAAGAAATTGAAATAATTGAAATATAGAAAGTTTAATTATTCCCCAATGCAGCAAATAAGAATCTTTATCTCATTGTACTCATACGAAGGATCGTGTGGGCGAGCATATGGATCTTAGAGATGATTAAATTAGTGACTAATTTACTGCAAAAAGAGAAGAAAACAGACATATAAATAAAAGTTGGAAACAAAAAATGTCTTTTCTTTTACAGATATGACTAAAAATAGAACATACACAAAATTTGACATTTTAGATAAACATAGTAAGGCTCGTATTTAATATATATTCCCTTATATTTTAGCAAAACTTATACCTAATTGGATAAGGATGGTGGATCTTGCTCCTCTGCTAATGAAATCTATGACTAACAGATGGGTGGTTGTGTTTGAAGTATTGATTTTCACTTATTGTGAAACTTCTGATGGGTCAGCCACTCTCTTTGATCTTGGGAGGATGATAACACAGATATGATGGTTGGGCACTGGAACAGGCTCCCCAGCAAGGTGGTCACAGCATCAGCCTGACAGAGTTCAAAAAGCACTTGGACAATGCTCTCAGAGACATGTGTGACTCTTGGCATTGTCCTGTGCAGAGCCAGGACTTTATGGTCCTTGTGGGTCCCTTCCAACTCAGCATATTCTATGATTCTATGACAATAATGCTCCTTCTTGTAAGGACAGAATTTACCTTTTCAGAACACATAGAAGCTACTGTGGCAGACACTCTTTAGAAGATGTGCCAAAAATGAGGGTCCAAAAGTCTTATGTGGGCCAAGTATAATGTGCTGTACATGCAAAGTTGTCTTGGTTTAAAAACACTTACTGGATGATGGTGTAATTCAGGCTGGGAGGTACCTTGAGAGGTCTCCAAAGCAGGGCCAGTGCTGGAGCCATACCAGGCTGCTCATGGCTTGGACCACCTGAGGCTTGAAATCCCTCTGATGATAGAGATGGCACAGACACTCAAGGTGACCTGTTCCACTGCCTCCCTCATGGGAAGACAGCTTCTGTTTATATACAGCCTGAAACTCTCCTTTCAACTTATACCTGATGCCTCTTGTCATCCCCCCTGCACTGCTGTGAGGAACCTGGCTCCATCTCCTCCTTGTAGGTACTGTGAGGTGTCTCTCAGGTGCCCCCAAAGCCATCTTCAGTTCTTGAAGTGGGGCCTGTGGTTGTAAACACCAAATCTCTTGCTGACAACAGCTGTGCAGACAGCTAAAGCCCCTTTCCCAAAGTGGCAGGATCCAGGAGAAAAGCACCAGGACCTCTTCTGGCCTTGGCAGAGGTGCCTGTGTGCAGCACTTTGTCCCAGGATCTGCCCAAGCCCCCATCAGCAGGCCAGGGTGGGAGACAGAGGCCTCTGTCCCTGTGGGAAGGGGGATCTCCCTCTGCCATGCCTCAGTGCCTCCTCCTGGTGCTGCCATGAGTCTGGGATGCCTCCCTGGGCACAGCTTTCTATCCCAACCTGCCGCAAGGCACTCACACTCCTTGCAGGCCTGTGGATGGAGGCACAGCCCCCTGCCTTTTCCAAGAGTTGGAAACCTCCAATCTTTCCTGCCATGGGAGACCTTGTGTGCCCCACAGCATCCACTTCAACCCTCCTCTCTGCTCGGGGCTTGGGAGGGGCCTCTCAACCTCTCCTTATGAGATCTTACACAAAGCCGCCAGTCCAGCATTGAAAGAACATACTTTAAACAAACAAACTTCATTCTGCATGGCATCATTTTATATGAACTTATATTCTGGAAATCATAAAATCTTTCATGGTTAGATAATCTCTCTCCCTTCTCCAATTTGGGCTGGATCCTGAAAGCAGAGTCACTAAGGTTTGGTTGGAAAAACTGTCTGAAATAGTTCAAGAGATCCAGCTTTTATCTGCTGGTCTTATGTTGGTCTTTGGGCGAGGGGAATAACATCTTAGATCTGCACTGGGACAAGTTCCCAGCTGGTGCTGACTGGCAGGACTCCAGTAAGAGTCCGTATCCCTGGAGGTATTTAAAAGACGTGTGGATGTGGCACTTAAGGACATGGTTTATTGGTGAACTTGGCAGTGCTGGGTTAGCAGTTGGACTTGATGACTTTAGAGGTCTTCTCCAACCTAAACGTTTCTATGATGCTATTTCTTCAACTTCTCCTTGGATCAGACCTCCTGCTCTCCTCCTCCTCCTCCCAGGGACAGGCACAGTCATCACCCATGTCACCTCTACCCCTAGGGATATGTCAGAGGCAGCAGGCAGCTGGCTGTGGCGGGAGCATCCCCTGTCCTTCAGCGTGGCCCTCCTCCCTGGCGGCCTTGCAGCAGACTTGCTCAGCCAGTGCCAGCCCTGCAGCTAAATTTTAAACTAGTTTGGCTAAATCCCGTTAATTTTGGGTATGAACTCTAGTAAAACGGTTTAAATTCAGCCTGCAGTGACTCAACTGGCATTCATAAACACCAGCATAACAAAAAACTAATTTTAAATCCGTCATTGTGTGTACAGTTGCATCAGTTTAATCGGAGCTGCTTCCAGGCAGAGTTAAGCTAAGCTGGCTCTGCTTGGTTGCAGCAGGGCCTAGGTCTGGAAAAGCTGATGTACAGATACAAGTAAGACCGTCAGTTGTAATTATAAAGTACTTCAGCTCGAGTATCTTCGTGCTACAGGGTATAAATTAATCACTCACTGCCACGCCAAGCAAGCCCTTCTTCAGGTGCTTTTGGGGGAGCTAACGAATGCTTCCCTCCAAAACACCTGCTGCCATCCAGGCTTGGGGCCTGCTGTCCTCTTGGGAAGGCTTGGACAGAACGCTACCTACTTCCATAAAATAATTACAATTCTCAAGAAAAACACAGTGATGTTATCATTAAATTGGGACCAAATCCAAGGTAATAGAGAGCACGGAACAAGCGGTCCCCTTCCACTGGATCAGATGCCTTTCTTGGCATTAACTGGGAGTGCGTCAGCAGGGGAGGTAACTCTGTTAGCTAAATGAATAATGTTACTGAAGTTTCTCACGTTGTCTGTGCCAAATCTGTGTTTAATCGGCCTAACTTGGAAAGGCTATAAGGGATCATTTTATTAATCTCTAAGGTCAGGATTTTAGTAAGGATTTTGAATTATTAAAGAAACTGGCTGATAATTGGGGCAGGAGGTAGCGTCATGCTCACCTATGAAATCACAGCATCAGCAAAACTTTCTTGAGACCTATTACTGGATTCAAAGGGGCTGAGACATGCATTTAGACAGGAGAACTGCATTTTCTATTGAATGATTTAAAATATACCACTAAAATCCATGTGGATCGAGCATGTTTTAGCATTTGCTGAACCAAATTGTCCATGCTACTTTCATTGCTTAAGAGACAAGGGTACAGCACTGTAACCAGACATTTAATGTTTCCTGACTTCCATTAAATGGAAATCGTTAAACATGAAGCCATACCAACTTGAACAATTGTACTGAGCTATAAAACATGACTTTGAGAGTTTGGCCTGAGAACACCTCAGGGATGCAGGCAGAGAAGAGAGAGTGGATGAGCCCTCCTGTTGAGACTACCTCTTGGCAGTGTGAGTGACCTCCTTTCTGCATCACCACGAGCTTCCTTCTCCTCATGAGGATGAGCTGTCTATCCTGTATATGGTTCTTCTGGACAGGAGGGAATCTGCAAGACTTCTTGACCCTTTTTCACTAGCTGCCAGCCTCATTTCTTAGTGTCCCTTTTGTAGGCTTTGTGATTAACGAGAAGTTTACTCTAGGCAGTGTCCATCCTGAACAATGTAAACACTACGAGTTTCATTCCCTTTCCATTTCTCTAAGGATCTGAACTCTGAACAGAGTGGAAGATGTGTATCACACACCATAAATGCGACAGAACGATAAAAGGGAGCAACATCCCCTGAAGATCTGATCTAGTCCTCAGGCTGGTTGGGATAAAATTTTTATGATTTAAAGCAAATTTTAGTGCCACATTATTGTTGTGACCTCAGTTCTGCAGCATGGAATACAGGTTGTTCTAGTTCAGCTTGTGAATAGGGAAAAAAATTCACTGCAGCTTTGCTCACAGCAACAATGCAGCTATGGCTGACTGGAATTCTCACAGCATAATAACCCAGGCATTTAACTAAAACGTAACATCAATCATCTATTGTCATTAAAATCCAGGATCATTTGAGTAGACCAATGTGATAAGGTCTGAAGTTGTAAGATTTCTTTCCTTCCCTTGTCTCCACATGCCTGTACCTGAAATTGCAATCCAGTTGTGTGAAAGGGAAAAAAATTATATTTCTCTAGTGCTTGCTGACCTAATACTAGTGTTATCTTACTGCATGTGAAACCATGCATCCAGACTTCATTTTCTTTTAATAAGAGTGGAACACTTGCTATGTACTTTCTTCTACTCAAGAATTATATTGTACAGAAGGGATAAATATCTCCTAATAAACTGTTTTTTCATTTTTCCACTGCCTCTACTTTCTCAGTATCAGCTTTTGAAAAACACTTTAATAGTTCTCTGAATGAGAATGTTCTTTTTTTTCAATCGCCTGAGCTCTTTCCTGTGTATAAATCAAGATGTTTGGAAAGGCAATATGCTTTCAGATTATTAGAAAATAGTTACGTTATTGTTTTTGAAAAAGCCAGCAGCCACAAGATGTTATTAAATGCATTTCTGAATATATTTAATATTCAATTAAAAGGCAGAAGACATGGTTCAAGTCAAGTCTAAGGATGGGTAGACTCCTTTGGAAAATGCCATCTCCCAAGACTTTTAGCCATAAGGGCAATAAGCCATTGGAATATGATTCCAAAGGACATAAGCAGCATTTTATTGTCTGGAGACTCTAAATCTATGTTGGAAACAAAACCCTAGCCACTCACTTTGGCAGGGATAGGACTTCACTCTGAATATTTTCTGAACACAGTATCGAACAAAGGTGCTTGGACTTGCCATGGCTTTCATGAAAAGCGTGGGGGATATTTCAGGGACTAGTTTTGTGTAGGTTGGGGTTGACATTCTGAGTGGATGGAATAGAGGTTTTAAAACCTCTGAAGGATTCCAAAAGTATTAAATTTAATCTTCTAAAATATGGGGTTTTTTTCTATCTGGGAGTACACAGTGCTTTACAGCTATTGATAAATTAAGTTTTAGCAGTCCTTTGAGATGAGTAACCATGTGCTTCCTACAGATGCAAAAATTGAGGCACATAACATTGAAGGAATTTTCCAAGATCCACAGAAAAATATAAAAATATAATTTTCCTGTAATTCATCTGTGCCACTTCCAACCTGACCAGAGATTTGACTCTCAGCAGTGATACCTACCTTTCAGTCTACTGGTGAGATACATGAGACACATCCCTCTGGCACACAAAAAGAAAATTAGGTTACAACAGGATGTGGGGAAAGGGATGCCGTGCTTTGGCCAGCATGCAGTCCTTTGCCCACTGTTCTCCAGGTTACTAAGCCAGATAATGGAAAAAGAGATTAAATTACCCTCAAAAAAACCAGTTACTTTGAAAAGTAGAGGCTAAGTGAGGACAGGCTAGAAAGGACAATGTTTGACAATAGTCTTGAAATAAGATTTCCTACTTCTAGCAAGGCAATAATGTAATTATGTGAGAAAGACTGACATGATGTCATTTTCCAGCCCAAAGACATGAGAGAAAAAGAGAGATAGAAAGTACTTTGATGAGAAATCTGTAGAAATGATTTTGTTGATTTGTCTCTGATGATTTCTGGTCACTAATATTTTAAAACAGCAAAAGCAAAAAGACACGTTTAGCATTATACAGGTATAATTGGTCATAATTGCTTTTGATTTTCATTCATCAGCACTTAAATTTCCTAGCAATACACTTGACCTGAAGTTCAATGTCCATAAACAGGGTTTACTTAGCAGTTGACCTGTATCATCTCCTTGCTAAGAAATTACAGGTTGAAATAATATCCTGAGCTGTTCGTTTTTATGATGTCCCTGACCATGGCTCTGAAAGGTTTTAAAAATTCATTTACAACTCAGGAATGAGTCACTGCAGTCCTTCATTATATATGGAGAAAAAATGTCTAATGACTTCCACTGGGATGATACTGTGTTCCAGTAGAAGGACTGTAAAATCTATTTCTGCTTATGGCACTTCTGTTTTTTAACTCCTTCCTCTGACTTCCTTGCCTCAAAGAACATAAAAAGATTCCTAAGAGGCACTTAAGCATTTTTTGTATCCATAGCAGCCATAGGAAACCCATTTTAAACACTTTCTTAAAACACTTTATGGGAAAATAAATTTTCAAGCTGTGGAGAAAAAAACCCACCAAAAATACCCTACAAAACAAAGCCAGTTTATTTATTAAAACAAAAGACCATCAAGCAAACATTTCTGCTGAAATCATATAATAAACATCCACAAATCTTAAGCTTCTTGTTTGCAGATGTACATGGGTACATGGGTATGGCAGTATTAAACTGATCATCACGTATACATTCAGCAGTACTAGAGAAGACGCACTGATGATACCTACTTCTTATATAACAATACTTACTTTGACCTTTTATTTTAAGAGTGATGTAAATTATTGTTGGATATATACTAGTTAAATATAACTATATAAAAAGATACCCATGGTAACTGTCAGTAACTATCAACTCAGTTATCTGTATTTGATTCAGCATCCTGGTACTTTTACTTACATCTTTGCGTAAATGCAAGCATGTATTTTCAACGGTTTTGTCATTTTGTTTTAGTTACTTTGCCTACAAACTCCTGTGTAACACGAATAAATGGCTGCTTTGGAAAAGGAAGAAAAGGAATAAGGTAAATATTTCTTGTTTGGGATAACTGCTTTCATTTCAGCATATATTCAGTTATTATTTAGCATTAATTCAGTCATGCAATGAATCTGGCTTCATGTCTCAGATTTACTCCATGACTGCTCTGTGTCACAGTTTTCTGTCCTGGTCTCAGGTTTGTAAACGGTAAGCACTTCAAGGAGGGAAGGTTTTTATGACTAATGAAGTGGTTGCTGGTGTTTTGATGACCTGTAAGGTATAAGGGCTCATTTGGTAAAGAAACTAAAAATCTGGTATAATGCTCTTGTAAATTTGCCAATTGCTGCAGTAAAGGAGGTTGGACACTCACAACAACTTTGACATGAAAAAGAACTATTAAAATTTGTCCATGTACATGTTTCAGGCTAAAACTTATGCAGGTATTTCCAGTTATTCTCCATGTGACAGGAATGAAGGAAATTCCAATTCATTTTTAGGTGAGGAAGAACAATGCATTATTTGGAAAGTGAGTTTTGTTAATGAATAAATGTATAGGTGGCTACGTGCTCAAAAGACTAAGAGGCAGAGGAGACAGAACTGTTATTTCAAATTTTGGCATTGGAAGAAAAGTACTGTATTTGAAAGAATGGATGAACAGATTGCTCACAAATTGGGAGCATGCTTCCAGGGACTGGAATCACACATGTGCTTAAAACAACAGGGAATAAGGCCATTATCTCCACATGTAGCTTTTTGTCCTTTGTGTAGGGCAGAGCAGTGAAGACTCGGGCCAAGTGCATGTAACTTATTACTAATTCCCAAGGAAAAAATCAGATGTTCAGGCAATCACAATCAGAGGGAATAGCCTTAGCTACTTAATAATAGTGGTTGTAGAATACATGTATTTTTTCTACATTTAGTAAGGGGAGGAATAAATTAAATCAATTCAAAAAGGAATTAGACAGTATTTTCTATGAATAATTCAAGCAAATTGCCTAAGCCTTGTTATGTGTTAATGGAGCTTTTAGTTTATGGACATCTAAAACCAGTCAGACAATGCAGGAAATATAACCAGAGAGATAAAACCTTGTTTGAGCTGTATGCTTCTGTAGGTGACACATAGCACTCCTAGAAACAAGGGAGGATGATGAAATATGAGGGTGCTGGTGGAAACGAAATAATAAATGTGCCTGTTCCCCTAGAGAGCCATGATGGGATAATGGGACTATTGTTAGTGACTGTGTGTCCTCGATGCTGCTGTCGTTCCTTTTAGAGCAAGGGGAAATCTATGAAATAATTGCGTTCATTTCACTGGAAGGATAGGTCTAATTCTGAACCTCTGACAGCTGTACCAGAAGACCCTTTGATTTATTCTGGGAAAAACTAAGGAACTTCACTTGGCTTCTATCCAGCTTCACTTCTGCTTATCCCTGAATATTTGTTACTAGTAAGCACATCAAGCTCCAGCTGTGTCATATAAGAAACTTCAACTACCTACTACCACAACAGCTATATCTATTTGTACCGTGGTACAGACAAGAGTGCGGACAGAGCAATTTCAGCTGAAGGATTTGGTTATTTAACAACCTCACAGAACAGACAGATTACTGAAATTCTGTAACAGCTTGCCCTTTCAGGGAGCCTTTCTGCCACAGGCAACCCTCACAACTGCACATTTCCTTCACTTTCATATGATCTCACTCACATTTGGTTCCTTTTCTTCTCTCCCCTCTCTCCATAAACAAAGCAAAACAAATAAACTAGAAAAAAAGCCTTTAAGCCTTGAAAAAGGCACTAAACTAAGGTTGCTTGAAGGTTGCTGTGTATATAGCTATTGATGGCATATGGAAGGTTCAAAGATACTACAGAGAGAACTGCTGACTCTAAAACTGACTGCTTTTAAATACATCATACTGTGATCATTACCTGTGGTACAGCAAAAAGCCACAATCTGTCTAATCCAGGTAGGGCTCTCCATTTTCCTGTATATCAGTCCAGCAAATTAAGCATCTGCTCTCCCACTTCCTAGTCCAGCAATCTAAGCTCAGTACTCTGAGCTGGCAGCCTGGTGGTACTACAGGTAAAGTGTGCCTGCAACATCTGGTGAGGTGTTTGTATAGAATGATATGGACTGATCTAATAGGGCTTCAAATGCTCCCTCTGGGGCTTCCCTCCAACCACAGCCTTCTGCACACTATCACCATAGCTAGTTAGTATTTATTTGTTATTTTAAAAAAAATCAATCAAAGTCCAGTTGGCCAGGGTTTCCTTGCCAGCCCCTCTCCTTCCCCTACACTATCCCAGGTGTCCTTCACATGGCAAAGCTGGGAAGCTGAAGGACTGAGTGTTGCTTGTTGTACAGAGAAGGACTTCTTGTGAAGAAAGGCAGTTTGGCATCTGTAAGAGGCAAGTGAATAAGCTAGAATGGGGAAGGGGAAAGTTGTGCTAGGGAGGGTTATTTGTTAGGTAAAAAATAAAAGTGACCTGTGCGTCCCTCTGTAAGCTCCCATCTGCCCTCCCCCAGCTCTGGCCAGTGATTCCTCATGCAGAACCAAGCACAGCCTCCTCTTCAAATAACTCTACTGTCCCCTTCCAATCCCAATACAAATGTCTCTGCCACTATGCAAAGCTGCCTCCTCACACCATGGAAAAGGACAGTGAAGGGATTTTGCTTCTCTTCTTCAAGCACTGAAATTTATTTTGGCTCTGTTGTGGCTGTGCTTTGATCTGGCTCAGATTTAAGCCATGGCTTGATAGCGTGCACTGCATCCATGTTGGGGGTGGAGGAGTGATGAGCAAACGGAGAAAGGGGTCACCAAGCAATTATATTTTACACAATCAGACGAGGTTATGTCAGCTTAGAGATCAGAGTAAGGAAAATTAAACCTGAAACTTCTTAGTTTCATGCCTTTTTTTTTTTCTGGTTTGTTGCTTGGGTTTCCTTGTTACAGACAGGTCTGATAATCTCCAAATAAGCAGCCTTACATCATCCTTTACAAGAATGTACTTTCTCATGTTAGAGCCTGGTTTCCATTTGCACTGGCTCACTGCTGTCTTTCCAGGCAGCTAAACCCCAGTATATGTATGAAGGACACCAGCAAGGGGCTCTGTGGCACAGTGTTGCCCAGTGTCATGGATAGAGGCTCTAGGATGGGAAGCAGGAAACTTTGCCTATATTTACCATATTTTGGCAACTATCGTCTTGTCTCAGGGCACTATGTGCAAAGGAAGCAAGACACATCTGAGCCTGGAGCCCAGGAATGGTTGTGTTTAGAATTAATAGCAAACAGTGTGAAGACTGGGAGAAAGAGGGGTAGCAATACCACGATGAGAGGAGGGGTGGCTGATACGAGGTCAGAAACAGGGACAGCAGAATGGGAGAAGGCAAGGCACAAGGATGGCATCATGGTGGTGAAGAAGACAACAGGGACACAACTGGGAGCAACCGTGTGAGTGAACTGGGACCGGAGCACTGGGGATGGGGAGGGATGCATCCTAGCTGGGTGCAGAGACTGTGACCAGACCACAGAGCCAAGAGCTAGTGGAGATGGCTGGGAATATGGAAAAGGACATAGGAGGAATGCAAAGGCAGAAGGAGGAATCTTCTCCATACTGAAAATATTTTCAAACTATATATATATATATATAATTTAAAAAAAAAAAAAAAATGTGTCCCAAGGAGTTTT
>VZTE01002919.1:465427-526142 GCA_013397775.1 Eulacestoma nigropectus
TTTAAAACTATATATATATATATATAATTTAAAAAAAAAAAAAAAATAGTGTCCCATGAAGTTTTCTACTCACCTGAAAGTCAAGGCCTGAGCATTCAATTTCCATTGTGTGTTGCTGTTTTCCATTGCTCCAGACACAGCACAGGCGTGACATCCCTGTCTGCAGGGGAAGGTGAGGCGTCACCAAAACGTGCCTCTGGTGCCTGCCTGACACACCTCTGCGCTGGAAGGAGCACCTCCTTTGCTTTGTCCTCAGACTGCCTGTGTACTTATCCTGGGTTGCACGAAGAAGATGCCACAATGGATAACAGTCACTGGTCTTTGAGATTCATGGGTAGACAGTGCCCAAAATATCTGATATTAAGGTGTGTGCAAGTACAGTTTTCTTCAAGGAAGAGTGCCTTCTGAATGCAGGATAAATGCTGATAAAAATAAAATAAAACAGGATGTTTAGGAGTCTGTTATAGGCAGGAGATGGAACAGTAGAAAGACATAGGGGTTTTTTGACCAGCGCTCTTTTAAGTGATAGGAATCCAAGCCAGATTCCCTTTTAATGCCACACACATCTATTGAAGTCCGAGCAACAGGCTTAATTGCAGCAGGAAATTGCTGTTTTGAAAAGCATATCTGTAAAGAATGGGAGAATGCATATGGCACATATGTGCCTCGACAGTTTTGCTAAATAAACCATGAATTTTGACAAGTGTGTATCTGTAAGTTTGCCATGGAAATAGGATTGTATAACATCACAGCTGAAACAAAAGTTCAGTCTCTGAAAACTGTGGGGGTGTGCTGCTAAAATGTTTGCTTCGAATGTTATCTGACTAGTTTCATAACTCCCGTGCTTGTAGTTAATGCTCTTTTAGACAATACATGGAAAGGATAGATGTCAGAACTGCTTAATAAAAGCATTAAAATTGTTATAGCTAATAGTCAGATCTCAATTTCAGTGTTTCATAAAATGATAGAAGTTTCTTGTAATAAAAAATTTAAGAGATGAGCCTACTCAGCTTGTTTATACAGGATTGTATAAAGCAGGGATCTGGAAAAATATTTAGTTCTCTGTTTAATGAGGAAATTACACTGTAGGGGGTATTAATTTCATTAGTAGATTCTGGTTAGTTTGACAAACCAGTCAGGAATGGGCTGTAAAGGCCTTCTCTTTCAGGTTGTTGATACAGAGCCATTGCCGTGATGCCAAAAGCAGGAATTACAGTGAAGAGGAGTTGTTACTATTAGTGAACCCATGATTCAGCTCAGGAGTCTCATCCAGAACCCAGTGAATATGTTCTCGCTCCGTAAACCACTGGCACGTTTGGCAATGCATCAGCTGTCCCCTCAACCAATACCAAGAACTAAATAGGTGTAAAAGCACATCTCCAAGACGCTTCTAGAAGTGGTAGTTCTGGCACAGGTTTGATATGCTGCTTGCTTCATGTGGGAAACAAACTGCCATACGGTAAGCATGGACATCTTTATCCAAAAGATAAACAGCAGTGTGAGGGTTCAGAGCAGCTTTTGTTGCATTGAACACTAAAAGCCACCCTGCACTGATTTTGCAAATCAGTCATTCCCAGTCAACTGATCTTGACCTGCATTCAGGGGATGCAAAACCTAAATTAACAAAACCAACTTTTCCTAATTCAACATAAATTTCAAAATCATGGGGATCATTCTTAGTCTTCCCTGAAGGTCTGTTTTGTAATTTGCGCAAATTGGCTCATGCCAGTTTCTGATGGTATGAGCATGACCACAGCACCTTTTCCAGGTGAGTTTGGCTGCCCTTGGCTGTAGAGGGCTTTTGTACCCTGTCTGAGTTCAGCACATGGCAATAGCAAAATGAGCCTGCCCCTGGCATATGCACCAGGAATGACCAGTCCACCATACTGCAATTTTGCTCTGTCCCAAAAGGAGAATTGCCTGGGGCAGGGGAAATGGTCGTGGCTATTTGTGCACACACCTGTGCATGTAGGTATGTGCCTGCACACACGAGTGTGTATGTGCATGTATGTTGGAAGACAGGCTCTTTAAGCTGCAGCCCTGGAGGAAGCACACTGCTGAAGGAGCCAAAGTATCTATTGCTCCGGTTCAGTAGCCACAAAATGTCCCAAGAACTGTGTAAGGCCTGCCTTACCAAGTGTTTTCAGGTTAGCAAGATTTCTCCAGGGAAAATGATCTAGCAATTGCTGTGCATCTTTCATTTTTTATAAGCAAATTGTTTATTAGGACTCTCTTAATGACAGTGCTCCTTATAATAAGAAGCAAGAAATATGTAAGACACAGTCTACATCTCAATTCAGTCCCTCTAGTGCTGGAATTGCTTGGTTTATACTGAGCTGGTGACCTGATTGTGCTTTTATTTTGTGCCTGACAGATTTTGTCTGGCATACACATATGTCACAAGTCCAAACTAACACACTACATGAGACTGAAGTCAGGCACATGAATGACCAAGATACACAAAAAAGCATTTTTACAGAGAGACAAAGATCACTGTGCCTTGGCTTTTACAGGTGTCACATGAAACATCTGTTGGGCCACATGCAGGAAACAGCTCCCAGGGATGGGCATGCCATAGCGGGCTGAAGCATGGGTGCCACCTTTTTGCTTTCTGCTCCCATGGATTGGTTGAAGATAAAACTAAACAGGAGTCTCACTGTCACAAAGCTTTAACAAACTCTTGAAGTTTGTCTCTGGCTACACCCCTTACACTGCTGTACTCTACAGCAGGGTGATGTGGTTTGCAAGATTGGGGCAGCAGTCATACAGCAGATACAGAGCCTCTTGGTAGGAAATTTGAAATCACCAAATGGCAGAGATCCTGTTACAACAGTTTGTCTCCCCCACAGCCACGACACTTGATCTTTTAAATCATGGCAATCACAAACCCTGCAGTTTCAGTGCACTGGGAGGATTGTATTAAACTCAGTCAGCAATTATTGGTAATATGGGATAAAAATCTTTACTCTCAAAGTAAGCTTTAAAAGGTCATAATGTAATCGCTGTCACTGATGGTCTCTGCAGTGGCTGTTAGTCTGATTGCAAAGCAGCAGAGAAGAAATGCAGATGCATAAATTGAATACAAACCCTAAACCGCTATTTCTGTCACAGTGTTACTGGGAAAATTATAGATGCAGCACACATCATCTTTCTCCCCACTTGCTAGACTTAATAAACTTACCTTTATTCTTCACCAAATTTCCTCTTTATTGTTGTTCTGTGAATGCTTATTATGAGAAAGCACAGAAATGCCAAATGAGACAGGAAAAGTAGGAAGTGTACAAAGGAGACAGCGAGAGATTCAATAAAGTTTTCCGGGCCCTTTGTGTTGCTCACAGAAAATGTAATACATGAGTTAAAGCTGCATTGCCAGATTAGATCTGGAGCTGGACATGGTGGCACCTTCCACTGCAATGAGATGCATAATAGAGACATTTGGAGCCTGATTTGGGTGGTGTTGGGGTTTGCACCCTGACAGGTGTTATGAGCTGCCAGCTTGCACCACTACTGGCAGTCCCTGGCTCCCTCACAGCAACAAGTTCAAGGGTAGAGGCATTTTTTGTGCCATTTCTTCATGCCGTTTCTTCATCCAGGGGGCATTCCCTACTCAGTCACATCTGCAATTCCCTTACCAAGGAAGACCTGAATCCCTTGGACCTCACCACTTCCCTAAGACAACTGACAGAACAGATTTCAGCTGTTCCCTGGCTGCTTCCAGAATCCTGCTCACATCCCACAGCCTGCTTATGCACAGCAGTCAGCAGAGTTAATCCCAACCTGTTTTTAAGGCAGTGCAGGTAAACTTCATCAAAGTCTCCTGCAGATGCCCTCATATATACTTCAAAAAGTCTCAGAGAAATTTAGTGCTTGGACTACAAGTTTTGAGGTAACATGTTATTGCATGCCAGCTCCTACATAAGTATCTGTGTGTGCTCTCTGCCCCAGCATCACTCTGGCTTGAATGACTCCACTTTTGCTATATATTAAGAAGCATTGACAATTACTGCAGATCCCTCACACACAATAATTTGCAACCTAATAGCCTCTACCATACCACTTAGTTTATATCACTTTGAAAATAATTTCTGCTTAATTGAGTTAAGGTCAACTCTTCTTGAGAGCGCTGGTGAAGTGACTAAATGCAGTTCAGCTTATTTGCTCTTAACTCATATTTCAATGTTTCTGAGTGTTAATATACAAGAAGCAGATTTTTCATACAGGAAACAAACAATTAGGAACATCCTGAGCAGTACAACTGCTTATCTTCACTGTACGTTGGGATGTGATGCTACACATCTGAGTATGCCCAGTCCCACTGAAACTAAAATGGTCTCCTCTTCCTGGCAAATTGACTTCTCATTGTAAAATCGTCAGTAAGTTACTTCTAGTAGTGGCTTTACAAATGTCTCATGTGCTTCTTGAATGGCTCTAATTTGTTTAATAAAAGGAAAAATTTTAGTTAATCAAAAGCTTCTCAGTGGATTCTGAATTAACAGTTAACTGACAGGTAAAATTAATTAGAATTTTTCTCCAGTTAGAAGAGTAAAATAATCTCTTGCTCATATGCATTTGCTATAGAGACTACCAGAAGCCTCTCAGGCCTTTATTTTCTGAAAATATAATAATATCAAACTCAGTAAAAAATATTAAGTCATGAATTGGGCATGTGTCATGTGTCCAGGGCTTGTGTAGAGCTGTCTATGCTATCAAGGTGATTTTAAACAATAAAAGTTCGCAGCCTTAGAGCTGCTGCTCCTTCTCTGTTTGATTTTAGTCCTAAACACCATAGCAACCTGCCTGACCATAGGAAAGGATGTCAGGTCCTGTTTCTGCCATCTTGCCACTGTGCCCTGCCTGTCTCAACAAACTCACAAGCAGTTTCTTCTTCTTTAAAAAGGAAATATTATTGCATGGGATTGAAGTGGGCATCAGCACACTAACTGTGGTACCAGAACCCAAATGCCATGAGTTCTGAGTAACCCTCATTCCTGCAGCTTCCAAACCAGGCTCAATATCTCTGCAGCACAAGCTAGGCTTGCAGCAAAATGCAGCCTCTCAGGCAAAACCCCAGCTGGTTAATGTAACCACCAATGTGCTGCGGAAAGATGAGACAATTCCTGTATTGACCCAAATCCAAAGCACGCTTGAATCTAAGGTGACCTTCAGCTTTAGATGTGCAGAAGTTGCAGAGCAACATACTGCACATCAAAACATAAAATGCTCCTTGCTGCATCTCAGCCTTCTTCCCTCCAGTCCCAGACACAGCTGAGCCAAAATGTCTCTCTTTCCTCCATGAATCGTTGCCTGAGCCCCAGGCACCCCTCCTGCCACCACAAAACAGCCCCGCAGCCCCCTGGGCGAGCACAGGCCATGTCACCACAAGCCCCCCTCTCTCCCTCCTTCTTTCCTGACCTCCTGCTGCCCATCAGTCATGGCGGGGCACCTGCCCCCAGACTCAAGGGCCTTACACAATCGCACAAGAAACTCTGCTTCTAACTAGCTGTGAAGTAGCTAATTACTGCTGATAGGTGAGGGACTGCTACTGGAGAGGCTCAGAAAAGCACATTCTACCTCCTCAAATAAAATGGTGCTCATCCTGCAGCTGTGATCACAAGTCTGTCATACTTGTAACAGAATATTGCAAGGTGAAGCTCTTTTTTCTTTTTATAGCATCTGCCCCAAAGCGAGAAAGAAAATGGTTGAGTAAGTTCCAGAAGATTCTTATTGCCGCATGCAAGTCTGCATGTAATTTAAAATACAGCTGGGGTCACTACAGTTCTGAGGTGCTTAATCAAGGGGAGTTGCTGGTTTTTCTCCCTCAGATTAATTTATAATATTATAAGCTATCAGAGTACCTGCCTCAGTTCTGGAGGAAGTCAGCCAGATTCAAACCTCTGGTCAGAGCCTGAAAGTTTATGTGGAATTTAATAGGAATTGCAGGTACATAGCACTTCTTAGGGCTTGGCCTGGACACAACATACTCTTCCCCTCCAATGTAAAATGCTGAAACTGAAAAGTTATCTGTTTTAGAGATATCTGTACATACCTACTGTGTTCTACTGTGATTATCTAGTATTGCTATCTGTATGTCTACGTGTCATTCCTAATTGCTTGTGAAGCTGCTGGCCAATTTCAAGGAGATTTGACAGAGTAGCAGGAGAATCAAGGGAGTTTGGTTTGAACATGATTCATGGAAAGAGGAAGTGAGGTAGAAAAATGTCAGCCACCCAAGCTGAACCAGTGTCTGCATGATGGCTCAGCCTCAAGATATAAATCTTCAGGGAATCAAAGCATAAGACTAGCTCCACTGCTCACTGAACTGCTGCTCCACCACCCTGAAATCCATCAAAAACATCTGCTGGAAGCTTCACTGCAAGTGGAGCAGGAGTCTCAGTGAATCAAAGGTTTCACAGACAGCTAACAAATCATGTACCTCCTACTGTGAAGGTCAGCCAGCTGCTGTGTTTCTATTCACATATTAAATGAATAATACTTACCTTAGAACTGACAGAACAAGCCATGTCACTGCCTAAGTTCATCTACCAACAGTGACCTCAATGAGGGTTAGACTGATTACTACAAAAACACTTATCTCCAGCTTAAAAACAAAAGAATGTGAAACTGAATGAAGTGGAAGATTAAAGTCCATCAGCATCTTAATATGTTTTATCCTGAAAGGTGTAGGCACTGTGGAACAGGAGTCAAAAGCAACTCTATTTGATGTTATTTCTGTATGTGATATAGATGTTCATGAGGAAAGCTGTGGACAGAGCTTGCAAAGTTTACTGAATCCTCTGTACCTTCACCTCCCATGGCTGTTTCACACACTGGAGCTGACCCCCTCAGGTAGGGGATCCACATGATTGCAAAAGAAAATTACATTTGTACCAATGGTTTATTATGCATCTCATTAGGGCCAACTATTTTCAACCATTAGTAGCCATTGAAATGGACAGTGCGTGCTGTGTTACGGGGGGAGGGTGGAAGCATGCCACATGTAGAAGTATAAATGATACTTCAAGATTTATTTTAGCTGAGACTAAACTGATAACAATAATAAAGAGACACTATCATGATAACAAATGGACACTGTTCACTGTTATGAAGATTTGTATCCACACTCCAAAAATTTGTTGTCTTCCTTTATATGGTGCCCTTTACAGGTTTTTATTTTGGTCTAACAGCAGGAGAAGTGTAATTATTCTTGCTAGGAGCTCATGTGGTTTGTGCTATCTCATTCCTTTTCCCATTGATTCCTTAGGTAAATGAAAGAACAGGCTGTATGGCAGTAATTTTTTTTTTTTTTTTCAGAAATGCAGCTTTTTCTTTGTGTGCACCAGCAAAGCATTAAGCTCAGACCGGGCGGATAGCAGCTGCCATGGCAGCTCTCACCTGTGCCCATAGGAAAGCCTAAGCCTTGGCACTAGTGGGAGCATGGGACAGCTCCCAAGCCTCCTGTTTCCACAAGCCTTGACAGAGGAGCTGATTGATGGGGTAATTTATCCCAGATCTAAGCTGGCATAAATTCTCATATGTGTGTATATATATATGTGTGTATATATATATATACACACATATATATATATAATATATATCTGCCCTGCAGTACTGTGTGATAGGAAAGGAGGTTGTGACCAGTGCCTTTGCAATGTCTGGGCTACCTGCTTCTAATAAGCCCCTAAGAAAATGTTGCTATAGTTTACAGCTCTTGGGATGGTCTTACTTACTCCTGGGGGACAAAGATACGCTCCACGTTCCCTAAACCAAGAAAGCATAGGATGCCTTACAAGCAAATAGGCAGGGGCACATGTCCAAGTGCATCTGCCAAACCTGAGTATGTGATCTTGGCTCAGAGGAATAACTTGGATGAGAAAAAAGGATTTAATTCTCCCCATTCCCTTGAAAGAAAGAAAGAAACAGAAATTGCAGAATTGCAGTGCAGTTAATACAGTCACGGCTGAAAGACCAAGACTGTGGCTGATTGTACAGCAGCACAACACACAGCCTTCCAAAAGCATGTACAGAAGTCTTTCCCCCTCCTTCTTCCCTTCCCAACTTCCCTTCCCAAACCCAGAACTTCTTCCCCATTAAATACTTTTTAAGCTACAAAGACCAAGGGATCAAGAAGCAGGTGGATCCAACAGAGCTTTGTCCCGTACCCCAGCTCCCTTTAGGAATGAGGGAAGCCTGGTCAGGCAGAAGGGAATTGGAGGTCTGCAAGTGTTGTGAGATTTGGGTTTTCACCTGACAGCTTTTGTACAAGAAAAACATCCTTTCCACTTAAAAAAATGGGTTGTTTATATGTCCATATTATTGATTGTGAAGGACATCTGAATATCTTTGTGCATTGTTAAGCAGTTCTAAAGATTGTGCTGAAGTCTGGTGTGTGTACAATGATCAAAAGAGACACTCTCAATTAGTATTGAAATTCAGCCAGGATTGTTCATCTTATCAAAGATTAAAACTGAAGCAAAATTTGGCACTGTCACCATGCTAGCCTAAAATCCTGTCAACATATTTTTTTTCTTTTGCCAATCCTTCTCTCACCTCTCCAAACCCATCCTTTTTGCTGCAGTTTTTGTAGCTATTTATCCAGGTGTTCAACAGCAGAAGACACAGTGCCTAGGTAGAAACAAGTACTCTCTGCTCTTTTATTTTGGGCAGGATTTTCAACCTCTTAAGAGAAGAAAGAAACAGAATTTCCTACTGCTGTTTAAACAATTGCATGCATTAGCATATAAGCGAGCCTGGACTTGTCTTCTCTTTCAGAAATGCATCTAGATTGAAATTTTTCCTCTTTCAGTTTCTCACAAAAACTTCATAACCCCCTGTGACACTGCACATGCACAAGGTGTGCCCACATGGTAGCTGTCCTCTGCCCAGGTCACCCTCTGAGGGGCTGGAGGGCAGCTGCTGCAGGCAGCCCTGCCATGCTGAGGGACATACAGACTTCAGTCTGTCCCCACGTAATGCAGTGGCAGTTCTCAGCACTGAGGATCGATCCTCTGCCAGCACAGAAAGCGGCTACCAAATTAAGTGTTGTTACTCACGGGCAAAACTGCTCCTCTTCCACTTCATCCATGACTTCGCTGATGTCCCAGGGAATGCAAAGGGTTTGCTTTTTCCCACTGCCAAAGTCCCTCTCCATGATGGAGAAAGGAATATATCACCGACCCTGCCCTTGGTGGGAGCAAGGAGCGCATGAAGCCGCTCTGCACCTGCTGCCCCTCAGCTGGAAAAGGCTGGTGCAAGCTGGGCTTACTCCTTACTCTGTCAGAGCAACTCGGGGGAAGGAAAATCACACAGAGGAGAGAAGGGGGAGAGTGGTGGTGAGTGCATGGAGTCCAATCACTTTACATCATTTTGCAAGTTGGAAACAAGATACGGTTAAGAGGTCATGTGCTCTGAGTGATTTACAAACACGTCTGCACAAGAAGCCGCATGAGGTTTTCTTTTCAACAGAAGCAGTGGTTTTATTGGTAATTTGTCCAACATCCAGGCTTAGAGATTGCCCATCACATATAAGGAAAAGTGTTAAAGCACTTAAAAACGTATTAAATCAGTTTTGAAACCCACACAGTTGGGGGATGGTGCTTCCTCCAACCAGTTAGCAGAAGTGTAGGATTTAGCACTTCAGTAACAGACTGAAAGCCTCTCCAAGGCAGCAAGCAGAGCCTTGGATCCTAACACTCATATTCGATAAGGAAAAATAGCCTCTTTTTCTGAGCCAGGCCAATTTACTACAGGGATAAGGAAGATGACACTGCGAACATGGGTCCTTGTGTATCCACATTCCCCTTTCAAGTGAAAAATGAGGAGCACAGCAGCAGTCCTCCACTCGGTATTGAATCAAGCCAGGATGCTGGCAGGAGAGTCTTACACAACACAGTGAATAAAGCACATGCCTTTCCTTGTGTACCTTTGTCTCGAAGGGGCTAACCATAAAACGCTTGTAAAAACCCAAAGAGGGTCTTTCCTTACAGGAGAATATTGTGAACTCACATTTCCAGTGTTTGAAGTCCACCTAAAGGGAACTTAAAATGCAGTGTGATCAGAAAGGAAGTGAAAGCTGTCAGGTATGTAGCTAGCAAGAAAAGGAAAGAGAGATGCTGAGCACAGGGCAGCAGGCTGAATATCTCTGGAAGCCTTACCTCCAGTTATGGAATACAGAGGATGATTTAAAGGGATATTGTAAATTCAAATTCAGTGTTTTAAATAATTTATAGTTAGAACTTTATTCCCTTGAACAGTCTATCCCTACACTGGTTTAGCTTCTCTCATCTGCTTAATATGTTTCACACCTCTCTTGTAAGCACAAACTGAATTTAAAGAGGCTAGAGATTTTCTTTGAAAAAACAAGTTCAAATTTGGTAAAAAATGTAGGAAACATTTGGCACCAAAAAAAAGGACTTTTTGTCAGAGGAAGGTCTTTTAAAAATCTGCAGTGGCCTCAGTACCCCCTGGGGCTGAAGACCACTCCACAGCTCTTAGCTGTGCTCTGGTCCAAAAGGGGAAATTGCGCAGAATCTTTGTGCACAAACCCCACCACACATGCAAAAAAAAATGCTAGACAATTCCTTGATGCTGCAACAAGATCTTGTGCTTGGACCACCACAAGTAATTCAGGTACACCGTGCTTTGTGAGGGAGGGCTACATTGCACACTTGGTAGAAAACGCAGAGAAAAATGCGGATAGGAAGGAGGCAGAGATCCCAGGAGAGGAAGAACCTCCACCTCTTGGCCACAGCCTTGGGAGAACCAAAGTCTGAGAAAAGGGGTTCATCAGTGCCCTGCTTGCTGCTTCTGCAAGGCAACCATATCTTTCACATCTATTGCAAGCAAGCTGAGCTGGAAATCACTGCCAGCCTTCTCAGGATAAACCAGCTTGCTGAGTCCTCACACAATCTTCTCTCACAGCCTTCACAAGTAGATGCCCAGGAGCAAGAGCTTCCCACTGCATTTAAACTGTGGCAGAAATTATGGTGCTAGTCCAGCTGGGCATTGCCCACTTCTGCCTCTCCACCTCCTCCTGACTGTCTCTTGGTGTATATAAAAACTGCAAGCCTGGAAATAGAACTCTCTATTTTAGTTTTACCACCATTTTGTACTGTGAGTCTATGACACACGGCCAAGGCTCCTAGGTAAAACCACAGTGCAAACAGCAATTGGAAGGACGAGAAGAGTCTGGACTGAGATACTGCAGCCCTGCACCAAAGGTGTTGCAGAGGCTCAGGGATGATGGGAGTGCTGTATGACAACCCCTGGACTGCTACAGGTACCTCGGAAGCAATTCTTATTCTCAGCCACAAAATACAGATATGAATTAATGATATAAATTTACTTTTCCCCTCTGTCTAGGCCTCCTTTCCTAAGTTACCTTAGGGAGGTACCTAAGATATTTCTGACAATGCAGATCTCAGACAGCATCATTTTAATGTGACAGCATTTCTATTTCCCTCTCTAGCTGGACTGTGCTTGGTGTTCTCTCTTCCTACCACATCTAAAATAAGGACACTGCAGCCGTTTTGACAATTCTCATATAGGAATTCCAAATGGTTGTGAGTGCAATGCAGAAAACACTTTAAGGGACTGTAGCTCTTCAATTATTTACGACAATATTACACATCCAGATTTGTCTTAACATAAATAGCATCAAATGGGAGCAGAAAGAGAATAAAACATTTGAGCCTATTTTTGAGACACCTAACATGCCGTGGAGCTCCACACCCGCCCTCTGAGATCTGTTTGCTTCACTTGCTGCTGCAGCAGAGGGTGCATTGGTAATCCTGCCAGGGAGGAGAGAAAATCTTCCCTGGAGCAGATAGTATAGTCTGCAAGGTACTTCGCAATTATTAGCGAAAATATCCAACTCCTCTGTTTCTCTTAATGATGGCTCTAAAAGCATTTTACTTCATGTTTAATTTTAATCTGAAAATCCTGGCATGGCTGGCACCGATGCAAATGCCTCGTGCCCCACTGGGGCACAGATGAATTTGTAGGTGATCAGTGAGACCACATGGCTTCTCTGAGCCCTGAGTGTGCAGGACCCCCACTCTCAGTTAAGATACTCTACCGGATTTCTTGCTGCTGCTTCCTATTTCATGTAATCCAAATCAGCAGTCAGTGGAGATTTAGGAGCACTTCATCACATAAAATGCACCCTGCATTAGTATTTGGAGTCTTTGTCAAATGACTGGTGAATCTCAGGGTCAAGACAACATATCTTCTCTTGTCTGGCTGTATTAGAAAGTTAGGAAATGCAAGACACTCCCATCTCCCTGAGAATTGCTGGGAGTTACCACTCACTCCCCAGGGGCTCTGTGGATTCAAGCAACTTCCTGCAGGTAAGACTGCAGCAGTGGGGAAGAAAACACAAAATGGTTTCTCTCCTTTGAGACTTATTTCCTAGAAGTGAATATTGGTCCAGAAGTATTATGATGCCTTTATTCCAGAAAGCCAGTTTACACTAACATTTAGAGGAAATACCTTACCTGTACAGGCCCCCTTCTGTGATGCTTTGGCCCACTTCAGGCACAGCCACAGTCCCCCACTAACTCTAACAACACCAGAGCTGGCTCTTCCCCTCATCACTGCCCAGAAAAGCAGGTGATCTCTTTCAGACAGTTTAGAAGATATTCAGACGGGAAAGGAAGAAAATTGACCTTATTTTATCTTAGACATGAGAAAATATCCCCTTGCTTAAGTATATGACTGTGTTGGAGTAATTTTCATAACTTGGTCATAACAACTAAGGAAAGTTAAACACAGCTCAGGGAGATGCCTTCATATACTTAATTTGACTTCCAAGAGCGATTCCATGGAAACATATGGGAGTGCTCATATAAACAGTTAGAGGGTATGCAAGCTCTTGTGGCAATGGATTGCTCTATATCCCAGTGACTTTTACAGACCTGAATCTTTGCTAACCAGTGCTCTTTCTTTGGAAATCCCTTCTGCAGCTGGGTTTGCAAGCAGGAGCATGGTGTACAATGCAGTCACCCAGGCAGGCTCTGTGTGTTAACGATTCCCATGCTGCACAGCCATTCACCAGAGATTTTGTACACAACCTCATTACCTTAAACTCAGTTGTTAGTTAAAAAAAGATAGAATAGTTGAACAAAGGAAGGAAAATGGAAAAGACAAACAGGCCAGCTTGCCTGTTGAAAGCCTTTACAAAAATACATCAGAAAATTCAAATTAATTTTTTCTTTTCCCTTTTAATAAGAAAAACATCCAATCCAAAGGCATTTTAAATAGCTTCACCAGCCCTGAGCATTCTCTGACACATTCTCCCCTTCCTAGAACATGCAAAAATAAAATTCCCTGGAGAATACCAAATAGCAGAGTCTCTGTTCCTCAACCACACTCCTACTGGAGAGCATCTTTGATTGCAAACCCACCTATGCAGTCCAGCTAAGAGAATTACTGATGAAAATTATATTCCCATCCTTCATGTAGCCCAGTCCTACCTTCCTAAACCCTATCAAGGAGCTGATAGGGTTTAGCATTGCTTGGAGTCGCCTGGCATTGGCTCTGCCATACATGGGGGAAACTTCTGGCAGCTTCTCACCAAAGTCACTCCTGTAGCCTCTCTGCAATCAAAACCTAGCCATGCAAACCCCATACACTCATCTATGTTTCCATCATCTTTTGGGGAGAAAATAAGTTTGTGAATGAAAAAGGAAAACAAAAGTTGTGTATCAGGTATATCAGAATAACTTCATTAATTTTCCCAGTGTAAAAACGTAGATGAAAAACAAGGGAGTTTTTTCTTTCAAAACCTTATCTCTTCTCACAGATAAAGAAGAAAAGGAAACCTCTTTGTAATTAGTCAAATCAGTTTTGCACATTTCCTTTCTAGAGCATAAATCAAATATTTCTAAAGAAATTACCTTCATCTACTACAAGGCTTTTCAGAGGTAGTTCAGTATCTAGAAGGTTACAGCAAACTTAATGATCTTATCATTCACAGGTAGCCTTCAGAAATACATTTTAATTGACATCAGGAATTTTAAGAACTTGAATTGTGTCAGACTTTTTGAGGTATGCAAGACACAATAACTTTTTTGTTCTCATTACATTAAATGAAGAACTATTTTGAAGATGGAACATGCTAATGCTCAGCATCAGTCTCTGGTGTTCATTCAGGCACCAGCAAAGGTGCAACTTATAATTTGGAAGATGAGTGCAGGCCCTGTCAGGGGATGAAAGCGACTGGGTGTTGTGTCTGCAGGGATTCTTAGACACACAGTGCCTCCTGTAGGTACTGACAGGTTCCACTGGATGTCACCTTCTGATGAGGACCCTAGTGACTACAGGCAAGTGTTTTTACCCAGGAAGTGTCACAGGCACAATAGCAAATCCTAATGTCAATTCAGACGACTCCCTTGGAGCTTCTACAGCTTTACAGTCCTAACCATTTTAACCCAGTCGGTGTCAGAGAGCAGAAAATTGGTCACTGTTTACTCAGTTTTCTTTCTTTTAAAGTTTGAAGCACAATGCTGGAATTGAGACTGCCCTAAGATGGGCACTGGACAACAGTAAGAGTTAGTCAATAACCACAAAAGACTGCCATCTAGATAGATGGGAGGTGGAAACAGAAACAAGACTGCAAGAGACACAAATTGCCTGAAGCCACACAATAGCAAAGAGCAAGTCAATATCCTACAGACAGAATTGGATTTTACCTTTTAATCAGAAACATACATCAATTTTTTATCATTTATAGCATTATAGCTCCATAAAACCAAAGCAGTTCTCTTACTTGAAACACTTTCTGGGTTCCTCATTATCTCTGGTACAAGAAACCGAATAGAGACAAGCCAGGAAGCAAGGACTAAATCATTGGTATTGTTACTTTTATTATTATCATAGTCGCACTTGAGCTTCCCACAAATTTTACATACAGCTGAAGTGAAGCTGAGCTTTTATTTCTTTCATTGAACTATATGGGCAAAATTATATCAAGTCTCATTACTGCTTTTTAATCCTTCCCATATTTTGAGTCTTGTTAGCTGGGGAGGAAAAAAAGAGAAAATGCAGCTGACTTTTATCATTAAAACTCAACAACTGTCATTAAAAGAACAACAGCACATCAGGCACAGCTTGTCTGTGTCACGTGTGAACTCGGCCTCGGCGCTGCCTGCACGTGTGTGCTGGTGCACCAAACCTGATGGTGAAATGGTGGCCTGTAGACATTGGCAGCCTCAGGGACAGCCAGCACCATCCTGTACTTCTGGACTACTGTGGCTCTCCCCAGTCCTGTGTGGGCTGCCTCTTACAGGTTACAGGCTGAGAGAAAGAGCAGCACCAAAAATGTTGATTTGCCCTTCCCTTTGAAGCAGATTTATCCTCCACGTGGTCACTGTCTGAACCTGTAACATGGCTGTGCTGAGGGAGAGGAGGATCTGTTCAGAGAAATCCCATCTTTTCCAAGACCAAAAGAGAAAAAAACCACACAGACACTATGACGTGACTCTGACTCCCCTGTAAAGCTGATGGAAAGAGAATAAATGGAAATGCAGGCCCTGCAGCAAGACAGTGCGTGTGCCCTGCCGCCAGCCCAGTGCCTGGTCTGGGAGAGCTCCACTCTGTCCACGGGGTGTGGTGGGACTGGGGATGAGAGTGACACTCAACCTAGGCCTCTCAGAAGTGCCCAACTCATTTCAGCTCTGAAGAATTGCTAGAAAACCTGATTCTGCATATTTTGTAAACCCATGGTCTCTTGCAACATCCTTATCTCATTAGATCGGCTTCTTTTATACCTCTGAAAGATAGAGAGAGCCTTTTGAACTTCTTAGATGGTGATGAGACAGCAACCAGTGATACCCTTTAATACACTGAATTTTATGTACCTTTTTGTTCCTCATAAATGTGACACTTTCCTTGTGACTAGGTGGTCGTTTCAGTGTTTTACCAGGTACTTACTTCTGTCACAATATTCTATTTTGCTCCTGAGACTATAATTCTGTCACATATACAAAGCTGACTTAAAGTGAGAGAACAGGAGATAAACTCCTAAACAATAACGTTACTATTTTCATAAAATTATCCATAGGGAGGACAGATTTGGCTACTTTTGTTCTTTTAATCTTTTGCTCTTTTCAGTGGATGGGTGAGTCAAGCTGCAGGAATGGGGGCAGAATTTGGCATGTGGAAAACAGTTCTCTTATCTAAGCCTTCCTCTCTTTCAAGTCAAAAAGAAGTATCTGGAGTTGGAGTTCTAAACGAAGTTTTAGAAAAATAGTTTTATCAGGCATCACAGGTTCTTTCAAGCACTTCATCAGTTCATGATGAAATGAGCTCAAAGATGAGATGAACGGATCAAGTCAGCCTGATCAACAGAAAATGAGAAGATATAAAAAAGAAGGTAATAAACACATTCCAGCTTCTAATTAGTCTATCAAAAGCTCTGCTTTCTCTATAGTCTAAAATAAAAGAAAGATTAATAAGATTTTTTCAGACTTGGTGTATGATCATTAGACTTTTCCTTTTATTTGCATTGATTTTTAACCTTTTCTTCTACGAACATTTTTTTAAAAAACCTTTATGTAAGGAACATTATTAAGCATCTTTTTCTCTTTTTGTAACATCTACATGTGTGAACAGCAGACAAATTCTTACTAAAGCTTTGAAAGAGCCTCAAAACACATTGCCTCTGACACCGTTAACAATCAATATACGAAGGGTACAGAGTTTTAACCCACAATCTCCCAAACTGTTTCTCTCATCCTCTATGCACCTGTCTTTCCTGGAGCACAGCAAGGAATATTAAAAGCCTATAAAACATATTTTACTCTGAATAAATTATACAAACAATTTAATTTAGAAAGTAGACTCGCCCAGACATGGTAGTTCTTCCATCCCAACACTCATCACCTCAAGGCAGAAGAAGGAGACCTCTGGTACAGACTATTCACACTTGTGTTCCCTCTGCACATGTGATGTTTTGTTTCTGCGAGGAGGCAAGATTGCAGCTCCAGCCTGGATAGGATTGCTAAATGTTTTGACAGTTTGAGAAAAACCCAATAACGCAGCTTGTTCATATTGCAAGTGTAATGGTTTGCATAAAAATTCCCAGAGACGCTGCTGGGAGCACTGTTTAATTGGACTGTAAGATCTCATTGCATCGTCGAAAGAGCACAATCAATATGCCCTACCTACAGTTGCTTAAAAATGGAAGCCATTTAGAAACAATAACAGCTGACAAAACCAATCTAAACCATTACAGTGCTAAAGGCCTTGGTACTGCTTTACATCTTGCATCATAAACCTGCAGGCATTGGGTGGACTTGCTATTTTTTGGCTCAGCTCTGTCAAAGCCGGTGAAAATGGGAACCACACATAATGCAGAGGGCTCCAAACCTGAGCATTATACATGAAATATAAGGATTTAAAATCACGTAACTCTGTTTTCCAAACCTAACAACAGTTGCTGTCAGCTGCAAGAACAGTACAAATCTGAAATCTGCTGCCAAATCAAACTTGAGCCTTAATGTGAAAGCCCAGATTTTATAAAAAGGATAGATGTTATTAAGAAGACAGCTAATCAATCAATTACCGACACTCAGCTTCTCACCAAATCTGCTGCCATTTGTAACACATATTGAGATCCTTGACTAGATGAGATGCAGTAGAAAGGCAAAGAATGATTGTGGGCACTCACAGCCCAGTGATGAAGTGCCAAGAAAATGTCAATAGCAGTCAAACAGTAATTTTCCTGATTACAACATGTAATCTAGGCTCCCCTTTCCTTGGGGCTGATGCAGAGTTTTAGGTCAACAGCTTCAGACAACTGAATTACGAGCTGTGGCTAGGTGAAAAAAACACGTATTGAATTCTAAATGTATTCCTTGGTAACATTATCTTCAGTGGAACATAAGCACATCCTTAGTTTTATAAATGTGTCTAAGTGCCATCCTGATGGGAATATGTTGTTAATGAGGCTTATTACAGTAATTTGTACTGGAGTCACTTACAAGCCTGAGTCCCAGTGTGTTTGGCATAGCACAAGAATTGGAGTAGCAGTTTCTCTGCTCTCTGAATTACACAGTCAAAGTATGGGAGAGAGAAACAAGTGATTGGCACAAAGAGATGGGAAGTAGAGAAAAAGCAGCAGGTATGTACAGAGCAATGGGACATTAGAAAATAATGAGGTAAATAGGGGTCACTGCACATGGAGAATTGCTTTCCTCCCTTTCATCTAACTTCAGATTTTACAATGTAAATTTGTGAATCTGAGTTGGTTGCCCAATACCATCTGCATCCTGTTCATTTATCTGGATCACCAATTTATGCTGAAGATAAATCATACGTTAACACACATCTTCATCTCCTGGTGCTGCAATAATGCCCCAAATGACTAACTCAGACGCCGGCATTGTACAGAGTCACTGCCCATAAAAGTAACAAAAGAGAAAGGATTACTTTTAATCCTAATAATAATAATAATGTCTTCCACAGTAACTTTAGCTGAAGGGTGGGCATTCAAAGTGTGTGAAGTTTCTGTATTTATCCAACTGAATTGCAAGTCAGGCAGGAGCTCCTGGGAAACCCTGGAGCTTGGTCAGAGAAGGCTTGTCCCCACACAACCCATGACATTGGCCCAGGCAGCCTCGTGCTTGATGTTCAGAGAGAGCCCTGTGCCCCAGTCCTGTGCCATATGTGCAACAGCCTTGCAGCAGTAACATGTGGGTGAAGCCTGATCAGACAGAAGTTCCCTCCATACAGATTTTGCCCTTTCCTGCAGCGGGTTGCTGTGTAAAAGTGGTGGTGAGCTGCCATCCACATCCCACTGTGTGAAAGCCTGCAGGCCTTGCAGCTGTACAATGCTTCCTGCCTCACTGACACTCACCCCTGAGCTTGTGTGACCTCACTGCAGGCTAGGGTTGGCTTTACTGCAGTCATTCTGTTATTCTAGGTGACTGATTTGACCTAGACTATGTGGCACTACTGAACATGTGCTCAGCACCTGACTCTTCATGTCTGTAGTGCCACTGAAGTTATTGCATAAATGTGCCTCTGTCACAACCAAATGTGACATTTTATTTTATATTTAACCAGTCACGTGGCATACCTGTCTCCTAAGCCTCTCTTCCCTCTCAAAGGGGTAAACATTCTCACTTCTTGACACACTCTAGGCTGGATGAGGGCCCCAGCTTGATTACCAGTATCTTTTGAAAACACCCACTATTAAGATCTCCAGAAGCAGAAGAGATGTCTGAGGTTTAACTGACCCTAGAACAAAGCTGCCAGGCAACAGTCTTACGGTGGATACAAGAAATGCAGAGCCAAGAGCACATCTCCTTTTGCTTGTTCTTTGGGCTGCACTCCACCAAGCAGGTGTTCTGGACCACAGTCTGTTCTTCTAGGTACTGCAAAAAGGAAAATCATAAAGATGGATTTGAAAACTTACGTGATAAAACAAAGCAAATGGACGCACAGACCAGATGCCACCACTGTGACAATCTGAGTGTCATCATGCTTATTTCATAATATCCTTTGTACCCTTGTCTACCAATGTCTATAAAGATATTTATGAAGAAGGCATTAGCTTTGCTATGAAGAATTCCTCCATAAAGCACATTGCAAATTATATCCCACACTTTTAAAAAAAATTACAATATTCAGCATACTATACTATAAATATTTCTAAAACTTCAACAATTTCTAAATAATTGCCAACTGCAACTGTGTAAATGAAATGCTACAATAAACAGCTATGTTCTCTAGATGCATTCACTGTTTTGGATAATCTTTTATAGTGCTGCAAAAGAGGTTTTGTATTAATTAGCTGGCTCTTGTTTGTTGAAAGCAGCTGATTTACTAAATATCTTGCTTATTAGTGTGGAGGCATAGAACAGAAGGCTACACTTTGTAATTGCATTTTAATAAACAACCTTAAATACTTGATTTTTAATAAGTCACTGGCATACCAGTTTTTCTTTGTGAAAAGATTCAACTGATGGAATCTGATGTTTCCTTTAAATTGACGGTATCCTTTCCTGCCATGTTCTGTCACACAGTTCTGCCAACTATTCAGGCCAAGAATCACGACTGCGATAGCTCAATAGATTAGCTGAGGTCCCAGCGGATAGCAGCATCCATTACTGACTCGTTTTGCAACATCGAGCTAATAACCTCATGTCATCTATTCTTGTAAAAAGTGTGTGAAATTGATTCTGTGGTGGTATAACCCCAGCAGGCAGCTCAGACCCACAGAGCCACTCACTCAGTCCCCCATCACCTGCATGAGGAGAAGCATCAGAAGGGTAAATGTGCAAAACCTCACGGGTTGAGATAAAGACAGTTTAATAAATAAAGCAAAGAAAATAAGGAATTCATTTACCATTTACCATGGGCAGACAGGTATTCAGCCATGTCCAGGAAAGCCACACTCCACCACATGTAACAGTGACTTGGTGAGACAAACATCATCACCCCAAACATCGCCTACTCCCTTCTTCCCCCAGCCCTGTAGGCTGAGCATGATACCATACAGTGTAGGATATCCCCTGGGCCAGTTGGGGTCAGCTGTCCCGGCTGTGCCCCCTCCCAACTCCTTGTGCACCCCCAGCCTCCTCGCTGGTGGGGTGGGGTGAGGAGCAGAAAAGGCCTTGGCTCTGTGTAAGTGCTGCTCAGCGATAACGGAGATGTTGGTGTGTTACCAACACCTCTCTCACCAACACAAATCCAAAACATAACCCATATCAGCTCGTATGAAGAAAATTATCTCCATCCCAAATAAAACCAGTACAGATTCATTGTGTGCACGTATGGCACTTGGGAGAAGTAAAAAGTGAGTAAGTATCACCTTTTGCTGTGGGGCTGTGGTTGGGACAGGAATCAGCTCTAGAGTTAACAAACCCACCTATTTCAAGTCCTGACCAGTGTGAGAATCAACATCCCTGGATATCTCTAATGAATCTTACCTCACTTGGAAGCTTTGAAAAAATCTTTATTAAAAAAGAGATATTATTTATGAGAAAACTAGAACAAATTCAGTTTGAGGAAATCGAATATATCAAAGTGATAAGCAGAACACTGCTTATCACCCTGATAACTTTGGTGATAACTAGTTATTCTTCATTCAAAAATATAAATTTATCAAATTATCAGCTGTGTTTTTATTTTGGTTTTCTTCTTACAATAAATCCTACCTGTATTGGAGATATATATAGATAGATATAGATATATAGATATATATATATATGCTATTCCATCCTGACCTTAATGGCCTTGCTGGATTTAGCATGCTAAGGATTTTGCCCCAGGATGTGTTTCTACATCTGTGTATGTGGCAGAAGGCATAGGGAAGAGATTACTTTCCAGTCTTTGACAGCATGAGAGATTTCAGCACCACTGTTAGGCACACTGAATCTCCTCGCCAAAGCAAAATTAAATCTGCTCTCACGAAATAGTGGCACAGCAGAGACTGCCTCAAATGCATGCTTTGAGATATCACTAAAGTCAAGCAATGAATGTGCCAGACAAAAAGGAACTCTCTCTGATTAGTCTAACTAGAGATCAGAGAAACTTGGTTACATTCAACCCGAGACTTTAATCACCAACCTTTTAGTCACCCCTGTCTTTTCCACATATAAAAAATTAAACATGAAAAACACCGCTTATTTGTGGTTCTTGTCATTACGATCCTTAAATAGGCAATGGAGCTTAGGGGAGAATGAGACATGAGAAAGGTGGAATGGGATTTGAACATGCAAGAATGTTTTCTGTACGCAGCCAGGCTAATCCAGATCTCCAGTGAGTCCCTAATTCACAGACTGCTGGGACAACAGAAGGACTGCTCTGACTCCACAGGCTTTGCAGTTCACAATATAAATGCCCAAATTACATTCAGAGTTTTCTGAAATCTGAATCGGTTCAACCTAGAAAATGTTACACCACAGTAAGCACTATCAATTATTTTCTACCCACACTTACTCTTTGTTCCAATACGCTTAATTTAATTTTAAATTTATGCTATTTTTCTTACGGGAAAAGGTTGCTGAGATTTCAACCCTCTTGTGACTTTGCAATATCAAGAATTCCTGGATTATGCCTCTTTTGTTCTACTTTGGTAGCCACTACCTTAGTAGATGTGGAACAGGAAATCAAAAGGAGTAGGTTTTCCTCATTCAATCTGGACAAAACATTAGTAAATACCCTTCAGAAAAAGAAAATGTAACAGTGGTTAATCATAATTTTTACTGTTTTCCTGGAAAACAAGTAATCATAGTTTTTCAATAAGGTTTTTATCTGGAACTGACTATATGGTCAATTTGCAGGCATAAACAAACGTAAGACACACACAAAAGCTGGTCAAACAATACGGTCAACAGACGTGGCACCCTGTGCTAACTGAAGACATCCCAGATATGCCTGCATGGTTTCCCAGGGGGAGTCCATAGTTTAAATGGTAACTGGGCCAAGAAACTGTCTCAGCAATCCTAATCTTGTCTCCAGAGAAAATCAATTGCTAGTTGAACTGTAGAAATCCAAAGGTAACCATTCTGCCCAGATTGTTATACATCAGGCAAGCATCCCACCCCAAAGTTTCACTCCCTGATAGCCAGAACACGTTCCAAGGATCTTTCCAAAGGATGGAGCATGAAAGCTGTGTGAGAAATCTCAATAGCATCTACTGCTGGGGAAGCCACTGGTCCAGAATAATCCACAGCAAGCCTTGGCACACAGACTGGTGCCAACCTCCACGGCAGTTCTCCTTCACAGCATCCCTCCAAAGGGGTGCTTGAAAATTTTGAGGAACACGCTGTTGTTTCCTCCATAACTCTGCATGCTCCCAGCCTATTTGTATGCTTTTGTAGCATGTGTTGAATTCTGAAGGCTGTGATTAATAAATGCTGGTGTTTGCTACTGTTTTTCCATTGAGAAAAATGCATGAGAAACAGAAATTATGTTGCTACATTAACACAGAATCAGGAGAAGGAAGTTACAATGAGTTCCCCAAAAGACAGATGATTCATACATTTCATAAAAATTGTACCATATGCATCATTCTCAGATAACATTATCGTTGCAAGCATTGTTGCACGTAAGTACTTCATTTATCTAAATCAAGACTTTAGACTTCTGCGCACTCTGCGGGTCCCAGCCCTGCTAGGATGGAACCACTAGCATGATGTAGCAATGTATTATAGTGCCAGATCGACTCATATTTCATATTTTTGACTAAAGAAGATCAAAATAACAAAATGCAGCCATGGAAGGAACAACTGCTCTATCTGTAGCTACTCCTACTTAAAAGTTATTAAATAATAGAATGAAAATGAGAGAATATGCTGTTATTGACCACCTGTATAGACGGGAATAAAAGATTTGTCTTTTATTGATGCAATTATTTATTTCTACTAGATGAAACATCATTAATTTTTTCCTCTACTACTTTTTTGGCCCTCAATATTCAATATCTTCCCAAGCCCAGAATATGTTTCCACTCGATCTTCAGGATTTGGGGTCTGTCTTATCCTCTCATTTTGATGACTCCATCCTGCCACTTAGCCACCTTGCTCACGAATAGGGCTGGTTTCTCTCCCATTCTAACAGGTCCCTGCCTACATTAAGAGTGGTGGGAATGTTGTCAGCATTAGTGGGAACTTCACATTTCCAAACCTCTTGTCCCCTCAATCTGCTCACATAAGACTTGTGAAGATGGTACTTGCCATGTGATAGATGGGAGCGGTAATGTCAACCTGCTTCAGCCATATCAGCCTCAAACAGAAAACAAGGAGTAAGAATGTGGGGTCACTCATCTTGCAGTTTTGATGCCAGGCAGGCAAGCTAAAACTAGATCCAAGAATACGGAAACTAAACATAAGTTTAGTACACAACACTGTGCTCCAAGCTACCTGGCAACTGTAAGAAGTCATTTACTCACTATTCACTTATTCTGTGAGCAGGAGGGAATCTACTGGGAGACTGACATGATGCAAGTCATAAAATAATCATTGTCACAAACCTGAGCTTACTCTGCTGGCAGCCTTTCACATTTCATATTTCCAGCTGTAATTAATAAGCCATTTTCCATAATGCAAATAAAAGATTTTTAAAGCTCTTCTTTAAAGCTTTTCAGCTTCTATTTTCCGGTTGTGTGTTCTCTGAGATACATGAAATGTAGAAATATAAGGTGGAATGACAACAAGACACAAAAGGCATAGGAAATTATGTAAATATGTCTAAAACAAAGAACTTCACTTGCCTTGAGACATGTCAGAGTGCATATATTAACTTAATTTCACTTACAAATAAAACTGCCTTTCTTGCAGCTAAGTTAAATTAGAGCCAATGCTTCACTTCACTCTGCATTAAGGCAAGAATGCCAAGACAATATTTCAGGCATCCAGATATCTCAAGACAGGAGTTTTGCTTAGGCATCTCTGTGCAGTACATTACCAAAAAAAACATCAAAAAAACAAACAAATAAACAACAAAACCCCCCCACTACACCCAAAACAAAACCCGAAAACCCAATAAACCCATATTTGTACAGCATCAAGCACTATTGTAGTGAGAGGAAGGGCGCCCCAAATCTCTTTTTAAGAAAAGGCACAGAGGGCACTGAATAGCTGCTCACTCTTGTAGTTTTCATGTTTTCCAAGGCCTTTTTACTGAACAGGTCAATCAATTTCCATTTTTCAAATCAATACTTTCTTGTCTTGAACATCTTGTGCTGATAAAGCACTTTCATGTATGACTTGTTGAGTTTCTCTTTGTGTTCTGCATTTAATATTATTATTGGAAAGTAGAACTCTGTAACTGTCATTATGGCAATTTTTTACCCCAGCATTCTCTGGAATAAAATAAAAATTTATTGTAAAGATGATAATTCAGAAATTATGACCCTTTCTGATGGCCCTCTAGATTCAGCAGTATTTTGAAAAGCAATAATTTAAAGATCAAGCCTACCAGTGCCAGTCTACTGGTTTTTCTGGCCAGTTTTTCACAACTCGCTCTAAGAAGAGATTTGATACTTGCATGCAGCTGCAGTGTCCCAGCTGGAGTGTCACTGAGAAAGTACAGACAGAGATTTCTGTTACATTTAAATTCCTGCTGAAGTTTGACCACTCATTCTTTGTAATCTCTGAACTTGTCTTATGTCAAACAAACCAAACAACCCCCCCAAAATATCCAGCACATAAAATTGTCAATATTTTAGGACATTTCTGTGGTGGCTCTGCCTTGCTCAGCTGAATTGCTCAATATATTTATGACACTAAGCAAGCATTATAAGTCACAAATCACAGAATCGGTCAGGTTAGAAGGGACCACAGTGGGTCATCAGGTCCAATCTCCCTGCTCAGGCAGGATCATCCCAGAGCACAGAATTGCATCCAGACAGTTCTGGAGTATGTCCAGTGAGGGAGACTCCACAACCTCTCTGGGCAACCTCTTCCAGTGCTCAGTCACACACACAGTAAAGTGTGATATAGATAGAGATATATAAAATACAGCACTTGATACTCAAAGCTTGAAAATACTTGAACTTTGAAAAAAACCCAAAAAACATCTTCATTTCCAAAGATGAAATTACTTCTCTTTCATTATCTGATACTTCTTGGAAACCTCATCTTTAGAGTTCAGAACCAGAAATATCTAACTGTCTTATGTTCAGGATGTTTCAGCAGGGCTGGAGATCATCTAGCAGGTAAAACAAAGAGATTGTCTGAGATTTCTAGACCAAGGAGAAATGCTTTTGTGAACCTGAGCTTTCAGACACTGATACAGCATGAAACCTTTTGAAAATCTCTCACTCCCAAGCACATCACCCATTGAGAGGGCAAAGACATCATCATTTGATGGAGTTTCTGCTGACTTCATGTTCACTCTTGGCAAGAGGTTCTGGCAAAATACTCAGAAAACAAGGTAATTTTTCTGAAACAAGAGGAGTATATGCTTTTATGTCAGGGTGCTTATGCCTATAACTCTAAAAATATAGACAGCTTTTATATGGAGATCAATTAACAGAGTGATGCACTTAGACTGAAGCAGTGACTTCATAAAACACAGAAAGCCTTAGAACAACACGATCCAGTAGTTCTGGTGAGATTATAGTGTTGCCATGAATGCATCACTTAAAAATAATGCATTACATCCCTGAAGAATATACATCAACTCGGATTTAATATGGGTTCACTGCTCTCTACTCCCACCCACTATTTTATACAAAGCAGCCAATACATTGAGAAAACATTTTAGAAAGCATGAAATACATTTCAAGTTCCAGTAAAATAATTGGAACCTTCTAGGATTTGCTTAATTATGCAATATAGTTAGCCCTTAGTTAGTGATTTAAAACTTAGGTTAAATATATGAGAAAATCCTGTCATTTCATTTGAAATAAATAAGATTTTTTTTCCACAATCAGCATTTGCATTTTTTTAATATTTGAAAACTCCTATATGTTATGATTGTGTTGTCCTGCCAAGTTAAGATACTTTAATTAAATTGAAACCAGTTAAACTTGCTATAATCACCAGAGAAAAACAAAATATGAAAAATTAATCTGCAATAAAAAAAATCTTTCTTGAGACATTTTATCAAAATGGTGATTTTAAAATATATTAACAGCTGTAGGCCAAACAAGCACATGAAATCATTCAGGCTGGCAGATACAGAGGTCTTTTATCACTAAAGATGAAACTATAATTTCAACAACAGTTCAGACATTATATTGCAAAGCTGTATTTCAAAAGCTAGCTAGTGGTCAAACTCCTTCTATAACATATCATGCAATAGAGTTAGAGAATTACAGTTATTACAGAATTAAGTACATTTCAAAATGTACAACCAAATGTTTATAGAGGTTTGCAGAAATGAGGCTCATCGTGCCGGAGCTCATGCTGTGCAGAAGCAAGAGTATGCCAAGTCTATGCTTGTGACCTGCTAACGCTGTGATGAACTGGGAGTCTTGCAGCAGCCATTTCCAGAAAACACACAAAAGGTCAATATTCATAACCTCTGCCTCAAAAATGCAGAGTGCTGACTGAGGACAAGGTTTGTTGGGCCATATCCATCCTACCAGCCCCATTCCTCTGTGGCTCCTCTGCAGCCTATGTTCCTTCCCCACCATCATGAGGGAGGCAAGCACGGACATCCCACAGGCAAAGCTGCACGGTCCACATTGCACCCAGAAGACATGGAACATGAGAAGGGTTTTGAGGAGGAAAACAACAAAAATTTGCATTGGAAAAAGTGGCATCCTGGAAATGGGGAAAATTTCTGTCCCACTGTACAGATGTCCCATTGCTGTGAAGAACGACAAGCAAGCAAAATGCAATTGTAGAGAGGTCTGCTATCCTCACCTTCCTTCTGCTGCTGCATTGCCTGAGTAACTTGCTGGGTTTTAGCATCCCTTCTACACTGTTATCTGCACTATAAGTCAGAGATTCAAGGGTTAGATTGTGTTAAGGGATTCAGGTTTTGCAGCAGCAGCCATTGCAGTGTCTGCCTTCCTGGTGCCTGGCTGCTGAGTGCCACCTCCACCGAATTTGTAACAGGCAGAGCTGGGAGCAAGGAGGCTCCAGGGCTAGCTGAGAGACACTGCAGAGAGGTAGCCACCTGAGAGCCCAGCACTCGAGTGGCCACACCTGAGTCACAGTTACATTAGCTTCAAGTCATGCCAGGGCACGTTTAGATTGGATATTAGGAAAAATTGCTTCACTAAAAGGTTTGTCAAAACCCAGAACAGTCTGCTCAGGGAAGTGGTTGAGTCACCATCCCTGAAGATATTTTAAAAAAACGTGTAGATATGGCACTTAGGGACACGGCTTATGGTGGACTTGGCAGTGCTAGGCTTATGGCTTGACTCGATCTTAAAGGTCTTTTCTAACCTTGAGGATTTTGTGATCAGCATTAGGCTGGAACTTCCAGCCTGTAGTCCTCTCCTGCACTGCAGCTGTACATTGTACTCAGCCCTGTGTAACATAGATAAAAGTCATTGCCTATGTGACAGGGAAGCTGGACGCTTCCATTTTAGCTAAATTACTCTGTACAGGTCTCACTTGCTATCCCCCAACCATCCTGCTGCAGGTTTTATGCTCAGGATGTTCCTCTCCCTCCCTGTTGCAGTCATATTGCTGGGCAAAAAGCGATTAAAGAATCAGTGGACTAGAGACAAGCTGCCTAATTTTTTAACCAGTGACTGGAAAACTTGATTGGAAGTATAGAGGCTTGGTTTCCAACCACTGCTCTAACAGCTATTTGTGTGCACAGAAACAAAATATATAATACTCGGTGAACAGAAGTATGAAAATCTGTACGTCTAAGGAGCTAGCTTAAGGAACGGCAAGTAAGGATCAAAATTTAGGGTTTAATATGCGAAATTCCTCAGTCCCAGTCAGGGTCCTCAAACCTGTATGAATTTGGCAGGCAAACTTGTACGAATAATAATGGTAGACCTGAACCACAGGCCCATCAGACTGAGCTACCAGACTTGCCTTTCCCTCCACCAGCCCTTCAGAGAACCATGTTAAACGCAAAGGTGTATTCATTCCTGCAACAACAGTGCTTTGACTATTTGTCAAACTATAATAAACTACAAAAATGAATAATTATAGGAATACTACTAATAATACTTCTACTACAACTAATAATAAGAACCCTATTTGTTTATTTTCTAAATAGCTATCCAACTTCACATGGCCACTGCAGTGGCTACCCACAGCCTTAGACATTGTCACGAAGTAATGTGCACACCTTTACCTGGGAGGATGACAATAATCTTAGACCATGAAAAGCTTCATTTCACAGCCTGATTTCCTCCATATTCCCACTAAAATACTTCCCAAGTTTCTGATACATGCAACTACCTTTACAGATGTATTGGTTTATTGCTTTATTTTTCAGGGATCCGCATAAATAGAAGCACATAAAATTTTGCCAACTTTAGTCTACAAAGAAAAAAATCACATTATTCAGACAGTGCATGAAAAAAAGCTATATAGAAAATCAAATAACAAATAGCAACATCGGAATCACTGCCTCAGTTTTTCCACCACTTTTTTGGATATGTTTGGTGGTCGCAGAGACTCCAGGGTTTTGGTGAAGCCTCATCTCCTTCCTGTCCCTGCAGCCAAGTTACATCTGTCTTTCCCTGATAATCAAAGAAAGGCTGCTTGTAAAATTATCTTTTTCCGTATATAAGTACTAGTGCCCTTTTTCAGGCAATGTCCTTTGCTACTCAGAAATCAGTTTGGTCATCTCTCTCTTGGCTATCTGCTCATCTGGCAGAGTATTATTTGCTTGTCCTTTATCCAAGGATAACAAACTCATATAGTTTTACAGCCCTGTGCTAAATACGACAGCTTTTCCAACCAGCCCTATGTATGCCAAATCAAAACAAGGAGGTTATGCTGTGGATATGGAAGCAAACATCAGACACAGGTGGATAAAGACACATTTAGCCACACACAGACCCACTACATCAAACATGGATGCAAAGTCAACAAGTTTCACTGGCAAATTGATTTTGTTTAAGCTTTTGGTAAAGGGTGAGTATCCCACCACTGTCAAAACGTAACTCCAGCCAAACCTCATCCTTTTAAAACACAAGCACTGACATAACTGGGAACAACAGATTCAAAACGTTTTGCTCTCTTAATCCAGTAGCATCTGAAAACAAAATCCTGAGGCCTCTCTGCAGACCTCAGGCACAGAGCTCGTAAGACCAAAAACTGCTGTTAAAATAGAATTTAAACTAATTGCCCCTGGTTACAGGATGTGAGGTGCAGTTATATAAAACTGTCCCTGTCTCCTGATGAAATCAGAGTCCATGTTCTTCTGTGAACACATTTGCATTTTTAGCCTTCTCTTAATCCACAAAAGTGCCTTACATGTATCAAAGTTGCGTCTTGTCCTTGAATGCTTCCTTTTTCTCTAAACTCTCTAGTTTATTTGGTGGTTTATCTGTCGTCACTGCTTTCTTTGAAGCCTGTTGATACCATCTGTGAACTTGACTGATGTGTAAGTTTCCTTCTTCTCTTATTATTTTAGGTCATTTATACAAAAGTGAGTATTAGGCTCAACATTAATCCCCAGAGAGCTCCACTTTGCTATTTTACCCCTCATAGTTGCTTTGGTTTCTGATTTTTCAGTTATTTTTTTATTAAAACTGCAATTATTACAGTGGGGTTTTTTAAGAAATGGTTTAAATTGGATTTCCTTTGTTGAAAGTCTCAGATTTTTTCAGAAAGTTTTCTCCTTTACCTAGTAAAAGTACAAATGAATCAAAGAAAGGAACCACGTTTGTTGGGCTTCTCTTCAGCCCATGTGGCCTGCAGTATATCTGGTTATATATGACTGCTAACATGACAAAGAGTTCTGTATTTGCTGTACTGTAAAGACAGTATATACACTTCTATATATAGCATACTTCTATACATACTGCATGGAAGTTTAGATTTATAGGACTTATCCACAGCATAATAAATATTTACTTTTGACTCATCATAATAACAGCTGCTTATTCTTGCATGTTTGAAGATATGGAATTTTACTATCAGAAGAGGACCTGGAATTCCTATTCCTTATCTCTTCTTCCTCCAGGTAGGATGGAAAGAGAACTAGCTCAATATTTATATGTTTCCTTATAAACGCTTTCTTGGAATAAAACTTCAAAAATAAAACTTCCTGTTCTTCTAGAAAAAAATACAAACTGATTTTTTAATAATTCCAGTCAAACATTAAGCATTAATTAATTAAACACCATAAAAAGGAGTCTAATGCTGGTCACATACATCTTTCTCCTCTAGAATAACACACTCTAAAAATAACAGTTTCCATTATGAAGCAGAGAGCATAGAAAATGTTTGATAGCCAAATCAACCAGACCCTTCCTTGCTGTTCACATTACCTTGTGCCTTGTTCAGGGTCATCATGAGATGACAGTACAGAAAACACTCCACTCTGGCAAGTGGATGACCACTGCTAATCCCAGTATTCAGGGATGGCGAAGATGTGCATCTCCCTGTCCTTACAGCCACCTGTAATTAAAATTTTCAAGTTATCAGAGGCAAAGAGGGGGACTTCACTTTGTATCCTTTCAGCTGAAGCACAATAAATGTTACAAGATGACTGGAAAAATACCTAACACTACCCTGCATTCAAGGAAATGGTGTCATCAAAACTAGGAGAGAGGATTTTTTTTTAAATATTTTGACTGATTTGCCTTTTGTGCTTTCAGGTCTGCCACTCATAACTCCACAAGGCTTGTCAAACTCACTTTTCTAAGGGGAAGATGTGAATTTTCTTCTTGTTCTGCTCTGAGATGAAATCAAAGAAAACGGAGGTGACTTCTGTAATCTTTCAATACACTATATGTTTCTCCCTCTGCAGTGGAACAGCATAATTAAGAAGTCCTCATTTAGAGTTTGAAACTTTAATCATGGTTGTCCTAATAAAATCCTCTCTGATTTGATGGACTTTATATTACTTCTCCTCGAGTGAACTCCAAACTGATTACTTGACAGGGAGCATTATCTAATTAATTATTTAGAGGAACAACTACCAAATTACACACAGAGATTGAGCAGCATATGGTGATCCAGTTTTAATCTTCTAATCCAGAGTTCAAATCCCAGGTGGAGACTACAATCTTCTGAATAATAATCTAATTGCACCTCTACTGTCCCAGAAAACGAGTTTCTCGTCCTCATGAATTTTTCATTATTTCATCTGTAGTGAGAGAGAAGCCTACATCCATCACAGTTTGGAAAGCATGTACTACATATCCACAAACTCCACTTGTTCACCCTATTTCTGAGCAATTCCTCTACATTTCTGCCTTCTTGGCCCATAACACTGACTTCCATCTTTACCCCTACAATGAAACCCTCCGCACTTGTTTGTCAAGGCATCGAGTGCTCTACTCTGGACAAGCAAGACTCCATCAAACCCCTTCAATGCAGGAAGTCAAATTTCTTACCATTTTCTTTCATCTATGCTCAGAACACAGATGTCCCATATGGACTTAAGGAAACAGAATTGGGGTTTTGAGATTTTTTACCTCTGATGACTTCTCACAAGTCTATTTCTTAAAGTAACCAAGCACTTGAACAGCTAAGTTAGGGTTCAACTGATTCAAAATATAAGTGTTGCTGCATTTTTTTTCTTTTTTTTCTTAACATAGCCTAAGGATAAATTAACTTTGAAATTGTTTACATATTAAAAAAAGAGAGCATAACAGGGAGAATCGAAACTCTGCTTCAAAATGTAGTGTTTTGTTTTTCCCCCAAATGTCTATGTAAATGACAAACAGTGTCAAAGACTAGAATTTGCATGGCCTCAAGCTTAAGGACAGAAACAAAGTATTTAGAAAAATGTATATTCAGAAAGAGTTGCTTTCAATGTCCTGCAGTCTCTTCATCAGAGATTCATAAATGGCCTAAACACCAATCTACTGCTAATCCTAAGGAAAGCCACATAAAACCCCATGCTGCATCCAGTCCTTAAATCCACGATGGCCCTCATCTTACCTGTACTCAATCCCTTTCACAGCACCATGTGGACCACACCCCCACCGCATTCACCAGCTATTCTCCCAAATCTAAACACTGCCTTACAGTAAGTCTCTTCTAGCCACCAACCCAGAGGCAATTTCCCTCCAAGCCAGGTGGAGGTAGGCAAGGGCAGCCTCACAACAAGGCAGTCTGTGTGTTGCTACCCATCCCTAAGGTGTCATTGACTACTTAAATCCCCACACGTGGCTTCAACCCCTGAAGTACAAAAAGCACAGCTGCTCTTACACTGATGCAACAGGCGAGGTGAGAAAAGTGGCAAAACTGAACCCAGGTTGCACCCTCTACTGGTTTTGCGTCACAGGCTCCTGAGCAGAAAAGCAATGATTGATGTGAGCAATTAAAAACTGTGATTGGTATGGGACCGAAGAATGCAGTCCTACCACAAAAAGGATGTTTGAGCTGGGGTTTATCTCTCCCTAAGCAGCACTAGCTTTCACAGTGCTTTAGCAAGAACTGCTATGGGATGTTGTGCATAGGGTCTCTGCTGCAGGATCTGAGAAAGCACAGGTTTCACTGACTGCCTGCACTTGCCAGCATGACACCAGCAACCGTGGGCTAAATGTTGAAGGAGAGGCAGGTAAAACCATAGTGTTGATCCTACCTACTCTGTGCTTGTTGTTCACCTGCTTTCAACTGCACATTGTGCACACATTAACCAGTTATTTGCCAGCTCTCTTCCTCCACAACTAACAGTTATTCTTCACGTGTTTGGTGCATTTATTTTTTCCAAGTTTCTGTCTTTCCTCTTGTGCCACAAGTCTCTGAATGCTCTTGTAATAATATCTAGATAGAATAACAGCCAACCTCTCCTGGGCTTGGAGCAAAAGTGATTTATATTTACAAAAATACCCTAAATAAATGAATGCAAAACCATGAAGTAAAACCTCTAGAATGCTCCAAATTGGTTTAAATGTATAATTAATAGTACAGGGAGGGACTCCCTCATGTAAATGTATGCCTATGCATCTGTGTCAAGCTCTTGACTCTAGATTATCTCTCTAAGCAGAGAGTAGGTGCTGTGGCTCAATAGCCTGTGTTCCACACCCACTTCAGGGCAAGATCAGCCACACCCTGGAAGTACTACTTCTTTCCAAGGACTACAGAAGTTGTTCAGAAAAGGGTATCTCAGATCCATCATCCCTATTTGTTGGGCTGAATCCTATCCTACACGCTCGAGCAGCAACAGAAAAAAACAAGTTGGGGGCTTTTCTTGGCTCTTTACCAGAAGAACCCAAAATTTCAGATTTGTAGTGGGACTCTGGCCCACTCCAAATGCTCACAACCTGGGCCTGGTATTTCTCAGATTAATTACTTCTGTATCTCCTAGCAGGCTGGTGGCAAGGCTGTCCTCAAGGTGTGCAAAGGGAAAAAAAGGAATCCAAGAGCTGTATGAGGAAATCAGAACAAGCAAGTGGAAATAACACTCTCTAGCTCAATGAGAAAGAAAATCCTTTCTTCCTGTGGCTCTTCCGGCCCTTTCTGTGCAGTGAGACATTGTTAGGGGCAGTCTCAAAGGAGGCCTCATGCAACAGGGTCTGTAGAGTGCATAGCAAAACTTCTGAGGTGGAGTAGGTACAAAACCCAGATCTCCCATTGTCTAAACAACCTTCAAACCAGTGTATCTAAAGGACTTGCTACAGCATTTCCAGCCTGCTCCTCCTGCCACAGCAGCTGCTCTTGCTGTAACATGGGTTGCACTGCCTTTGGCAAGAGGCACATGTCCTCCAGCAGACGCAAGTGCAAAAGTGGTCTGTACATCCCCCATGGCCTCGCAAGCCTGCCCGTGGTGCTAAAAGCTCAGTTTGTCTTTTAATATCTAAATAACTTTACTGGAAAAAAACTTAGGCAATCAGAGCCATACAGATTGCTGTGCTAGATTTAGAAAAAGAAAGGATTTGTGGATTACTTCCTTCATCTTATTTGATCTCAGCCTGTATTTTTCTTTAGATACCTACTATCCTTGACAGAGCTGGGCCTAAGGTAACAGCAACAACTTGTCATCTTGTCACAACAAGAGAGAGACAAAGAATTCAATGAGTGGGTCTAACAACATAAACAATACATGAAGTTTGCACATATCATACAGAAACAGTGGAGTTCCCATCTTGCTTCTTATTTTCTTTTGATGCATGATTTCATCAACTTCATCATCATGCACAGGGTAATTCTGTTACTATGGTAAACAATTTCTCTCTCTCATTTTATTAACAGTCATTCCAAACAATTAAAAATTGAATCTACAAATTTAGGTTTATGCCTTTGGCAAAGGCAGCCTGTTTTGTAGGTTAGCAGCTATAACTGTCCATCCTGGAAAACCTCACTATCCAAGGTTTGTTTTACGTTTGCACAGATGTTCACAAATAAATTCAGTCTATGATTATTTTGAGATTAATGACACCCTACTCTATTAGAGCATTGCTAAATCATCCTTTTATTGCCAGTCTTGCAAGGCTTCATGTTTGTTTTTGTTTGTTTTTTTTTTCTAAAGCTCCAACTCTAAAAGACATGATTAGTCAAAACCCTCAGTTTTCCTTCCTAAAGTCTCAAGCAAGCCTTGTCGCAAGCTTGACTCACGTTACCTTAGGGGCCCAAAGAACAGAAGTTAATTGTCACATTTTCTTAACAACTTTCAAGACTTTTAAGGGTCTGACTCATGTTTTCTAATGCCTAGAGTTGGCAATACTGCACATACATTACATGTGTCATATCATCCATCTGCCAGTAAACAAAATCTTTATGAAATGCCCAATTAGTGACTACTCACCCTGTTTTTAATAAATGAAGTTTTAAAATAATGTTTAAATCTCTGGTGCCAAAGAAGTTGTATCACCACAGTAGTCACTCACAGCAACAGAAAATAACTCCTCATTAATCTGATCAAAAACAATTAGTAAAATCTACCTCCTACTCAAACATGCATGTGAAACCTAAACAGAACTACTTTAGATTTCTTAACTCAGCAGCCTACAAAACAGAAGGTAAGCCATGAAAACTCTTACTAAATATCAACTATGCAAGCATTTGCTGTACTGCTGTCATTGAAATACAAACGTAAGAGACAACTCGTGAAGGTTTGCTCCATCTAAGGACTCTCACTGTGTGCTTACCAATGCCCCCAACCTACCAGTGGAAGAACACGAGCGCCTTCTGCATAGGCTGGAGGCATTTTGTGGAGAGCTGCAGGTTACCTTAGTCCTGCTGCTGAGAACGACACCTTCACCAGGCCAGCCACGTGGCAGCAGATTTGTCATATACTCCATTTCTAAGAAGCTTCTGCAAAAAGAAGGGCAGAATGTTTCTTTGCTTCTAACATGGGATGGTAGCATTTCTATGTTTGAATTAAAATTTATGGCAAAATTTGATGTTTTGATTACTCATGTCAACATTTAATCAATTTTACACTTTAAGAGAAAGGCCCTCATTTATAATGTTTGGCATCAAGTAACCAGAATCAGAAAGCCACATATAAAGCAAAAAGACCTCCACCATATAAATACATACCATAGAACTAATTTCAGGCATATTTAAATTATCCATTAACTCACCTAGATATCTGCACCATTCAATTCACCTGACTCTCATTTTGGCTCTACTTTCAAGCCTACAAATAAAAACCTAGTGAAATGTTATACAGATGTGATGATTGTACCTCAGAATGAATCAGAAGCATCTAAATGGTTAAGAAAACTATGTGCTCAGACTTGCTTAGTCTGAGTCAGAACCAGTCTTCTCTCCATGAACCTCATAAGCATGTTTTTTGCAAATTTCTAAACTAATAGAAAAAATATAAGCAAGGAAAGAAGGGAGTAAAGATAGAAAATACTTGAGAGATATTTTTGTTTCAAGGATTTTAAAGACCATTAACTTAATTATCAGATTGGCAATTATTATTAGCTTATAATTAAAGACTAAAAAATGTTTAATAAATTGCACATCTACTTGACATTATCTGTTAGAAGCCCAACCTGCACACTACTGCTGTAATGGAAGTGTTGTTCATTTTGCCAGGAACTAAACATATTTATCTCTACATTTCTTGCTATATAAACATACTTTGTTTTCTGGCATCACACTGAAATATCCCCAAGAACATATTTGTATGATTCAATGCTTTAATACCTGGGTTGCTTTCCTCAGAATTAGATCCAGCGTCTTGTATTGGTTAAGAGAGAAAGTAATTTATTTTTAATCAAAACTTCCCACCATTTCTAGCAACAAAATGGCAGAGAAAATACTCTGTTCCATGGAATGCATTTTTAAAGGTCTTTATTAGGGGTGGGATTTATCAATTTGCATCTGAGATTTGTTCATTTTCTTCATGCTGTTGCCTAGCTCACATGATATAAGTGACCACTCTCAACTGACAGACAGCAGGAACAACGTGCACTTCATTTTCCCCTTCATTGTTTTTTTTAGACAGACTTCTTTTCGTCTTTGAGCACAAGTTTATACTTCACTGATTATATTCAGCTTGCTATAATCTTTAGCCTTAATGCAAAAAAGTCATCTGGTCTATGAGTTAGATAGGGAAAATACATAATGCATGCAATAGGGAGGATGCACTGAGTTAGATCTTAGTAAGCATCTACATCTGCCACTCAGTCATTGCTGATAACATTTTCCTGAAGCCACATATATTCCAAACTTTGGTTTAGGAGTTGGGGGGAGGAGGGGGTGTTGTAATTGAAAAAAAAAACACCAAAAATTGAGACAGAAATACTGTAGTGTTTCTACCTCCAACTATAGCAGCATAGCTCCTGTATTCACCAACTTCATACAGAAAATGCACACAGCTATAAAAAAAGCTGAAAATCCCTCAAAATTCATGAAAAAGTTGATTATGGAAACACATCAAGGTTGTACCAATTATGGTCCAATGCACAACAAATTTAACACACCATTTAGAACTGTTGCTCCTGGGAACCTCGTGACACTGAGATGTATTAACATAAAAAACTAAACAGGTATCTTGACTTGTTAATATAATTAAGTGCCATCACAAAGATTCTACAGTACACAGGACAAAAACGTAACACATTTAGGCAAAGCATGCTTGTGCTGTGGCTATTTGGCATTTTATCCTTGAATTTAGACCAGCCTTTGTGTGCTCTGAGGTGCAATCTTGCTTTCTGCCTCTATTATTGGTCAAGAAGTTAAAAGTCATCAGACATGCACCAGCCCAAAGTTAAGACAAGGCTCTCTGTCCAAGAGCTGTCAGCATTGTGCTTTCCCACAGCCAACTACCACAATAAAGGCTTGAGACTTGGCTAAGGATAATACATGTTCCTTCCTTCCCCCCGCCTTGAGCAGCTTATTTCCACCCCAGTACATGCTTTTTTTAATACATGATTAAGATGCCAGTGGAGAAAATATGTAACTTTCACAAAATGAAGAATTTAATATACACATACACATTTTAACTTCAATAACAATCTCCCCGGCATTCTTCCCAAATGTGTTGATAACACTTTTGATGATATAAACATAAAAAGCAGTAACAGCTTTTTATTTCCAATCAGCTTTTTATTTCCTCCTTGACTGCAGACACTTCTCTCAGCATAATCCAGAGCAAGCTTGTCCTACACTAGTGTTTGACAAGTTCTCATCAAACAGTCCTGACGTAACGGGTGACGACACACTCACTGTTAGCCCACACCAAGTGCCAAGGGAAACCCTAACGTGCATAAGCTTGCTTTCAGAATGGGCCACGGAACATATTCTAAATTAGCACCTGGTCACATTTGCATTCATCATCTCAGTGGAAAAGGACCCCCCATGAAAGCCTGAGCTTTGAAACAGGAGCTTGAAACACACAATAGCAAAATGAAAGGCAACACGGCAATTCTAGATAGTGCATTTGAAAGAATAGTATGATTTTCTTTTTTTTCTGAAGGATGATAGGTACAGAATCAAGCTTAAAATCAGGAAAAAACCAGAAGAATATTAAAGTTATATTCTGTTTATTCTTCTTTGGTAATCTTTACAGTCTACATAAAGCACTTTACCTAAGGTCAGTTTCATAGTCCTGTGGCACCATGTAAAGTTCCTCAGGCACCTTCCTGTACCAAAGTGAGAGCAGGTACTGAAATGAGTGCTATGAGTGCAGCCCAAGCACCTCAAGAGTGGCAGCTCTCTTCCCACCCATCAGCTGCATTACCTGCTTCTAAACCTAGGCTGCAACTGTTCTCCTGTGCCTTCTCCCAAAACAGTCACATCCAAAACCCGACACCACATCCGCTGTGGGAGCACCCCATTCTTGAAGGTAAAGTGCAGGACTCGCCTTCAGCGCAGACTTACCAGTGTAAGTATGCACTGTAGTTACACTGGGATAATTTCCTGAAATACACAAACAAAACTGCCTTCCCTTGGAGACAGAGCATGTGTGACTTGCACAAACAGGTATGTTGGTATAAACTACCACTGCCCATTAACCTGCTTCCTCAGCTCGGCTCCTCCGCTGCAGGAGACTGTCTCTGCTGGCAGACCTGCTCCTCTGAAGGCTCCCGTAGCCTGCTTCAGTCAGGGTTTCACATTCCTCCAGCTAATCCATGCCATTTTGACTGAATCAGGTTAGAAAACATGGTATGAGTAATTCTACGAAGAGCGACTAAATACTGACAAATAGTTAAGTGCATCTTTCATCATCTCAGATAGATGTGGATCCCATCAAATATCTGATCAGTCAAGGACATTCAAAGAGTTTCAGATTCACACCGGCTGTATGACTACACTATTAAGCTTCCCTAGCCACAAGAACCCTTGAACATTACATTCCAAGAGAATTTTAGGGCCCACTCTGGTAAGTCTCTATGTATTTTAAGACTAGTAAGAACTGCCCCTCTTATGCAATCTGGTTCAAGATTTTTCAAGTGTCTCCCACTGCTGCAGCTTAAAAAAAAAGTTTAAAAATCAGGTATAAAACCATATATGCAGTAAATGAAGAGTGACAGTAAAGGAGGATGTCAAAGTTGCACATTACTGTAACTGAATATATAAACCTAAACTTTTAAAATTCAAATATATATTCAAATATGAAAGTTACATCAATTAGAAGTGCCAAGAAGCACAAAGAGGTGCAACTTTGGAGAAAAGTTTTTGGCTTTTATGAAAGTAAGATAGTTTGTAATATTGTATCCAACAGTAGCTTCAAGAGAATTTTATGAAAAAGTCTGTTCACATGAAGACCACACTATAACTGGACCATCAGAATTTTCCCCCCTCACATCTTTTGAGCATCTCCACAAGGCAATACCAAGAGTATTCCTGACCCCTTCATACAGAAATTTTCATTTCAACAGTTAAACACAGTCACACAACAGGGTTTAAACTCCATTCATAACTTGTCTTATAATCACAGGTGCAAAAAATGGAACAAAACCAGATCTGCCCTATTATACATAAGCATTCTTACAATAGAAAGGATTAAGATTGAAGTTTCAGGCAGCATTCCTAGACTAATCTCATGTTACACAGTTTGTTCAGATTTTTTGAATTGTCTTTTAGAGAAATAGGGTTTAAATCTAGAATGAAACATGTTGGCAAAATTTTGATGTACATGAATTCTGCTAGAGATTCAAAACTTCTGTCATTTGAGAACGATGAAAGGTTACAAATGTGGGGTTTTCTTGCTACAAGAGAAACAGGTTTAAAAGAGAGTAGTGCTACTAAATGGTAATCTTTAGCAGTAACAATCACCAAATCTGCATGCCTCCATGCCAAACACCAGTTTAACAATCACTGAGTTCAACAGACTCTTCACAGAAGTTTTTAGAAAAAGGAGAACCTAAATTATTAAAACCCAGGTAATCCTTATCTTTTGAGTTCAAAAGCTTGAGCACACCACTGCACTCTGAAAAGTGACAATGAATGTCAACAGCAGATTTCACATTTCTTTTGGCCTCTTAAGACTAATAAGCTTGCCATTTACGTTTGAAAGATGATTCCTTTAAATTACTAGTTTCTGCAAATCTGTGAGGAAACCTGAGTTCTGCATTACAGGTGGAAGTTTTCTGAACCAAGAAAGATTACAGAGTGATTAACACAGTAGTCTGCAAGCCAGAGTCCTGGTTTTTTCAGTGCTTTTAAAATCTGCGTCTATCTTGATACAGCCAAGGATTTTGAAGGCCACTGTTCTAAGTCCTGAATGTGGTTTCAATGACAAGATTTATGTTTCAATTAATTTCTACTGAATGTGTTGTCAGATTTCTAGGAACTCAGTTCTCACTGAGTTGCTATTTCCAGAGCCAAAGTGTCTAAAACAGTCTAAAGAGACATCCTTCAAGTCTGCAGAAGAACACCCAATGATATAGAAAGGGCTCCTCTCCATATGTTGTCAGTGCTCCCACCTCTCATTATACACACACTTAGCACCCTCAAAAATACTAATTAAGCACAAACAAGATGTTTTAGACAGTCAAAATCACACATCCACACAGCAGCCACTGTGAACTTTATTAAGAAAAGAAACGTTTGCCAATTAAACTGCAATGACTTCACTGACTTTCCCATTTACTTGTAGAAAATCAGTTCTTTCATAATGGCTCTGGAAATCATTTATTGCCAGGTAAATGCTGAATCCCTGGCAGTGTATGGTCTGCTTGGAACCCTGTCAGCTTTACGACGAAAAGGCTATATACACCTTTGCAAAATGCAAAGTCAGCAACATGTCTTTCATTCAAGCAACAAAGTCATTTTTGAGGCAGAAGTCATGCTAGCCAAATAGCAAAGCCACCTTTACATTAAGCAATCCTTTCTATCATGACAGTTCCACAAATGAAATGTAATTTGTGAGGAAAACAATCCATAAGACATCAGTTACACATTCTCTTTGTGTAACTGTTTAGTCAAGTCTTAGTTCTCAGGCAGGAGAGGCTGAGCTACAATGAAACACAGAATGGTGATTTATCTTCATGAAAATGTCCTGTTGCCAATGCATCTGCTTTTGCCTCCTTTGCTTTTTATTACTCCCGTGCAGTCCTGTGCAGTAAAAGTCAGAACAAGGCTTCTTCATTCATCTGGAGTCAGATTTATATCCAATTCTCTAAGTGACTCACTGTCTATATACATCTCAGAAAAGTAGTTCTCCATTCCTAAGTAATCCAACCATCACAAAGATGTTTTCTAATATCTTCAGTTCCAGAAGTTGTTTAAATTCCTTTTTCATCCTGTAGCCATGTAGCAGAATAGCATTGTCATGGGCTATGTATAGTAGGATTTAATCCTTATTAATAGTGTCAGTAGATTGCCCGAGGATTTTTAGTACTGTAGTAGGCTTCACATGCAGCTACATAAGCAGATTCTGGGAAGAAATCATCATGGTATTCTGCTAGAAACCTGAGAAGAAAGCACACCAAAAAAAAAAAAAAAAAACCAGAATATGAAACATTTAAGGGAAAAGCTATTTTTAAATTAATTTTTAAGCTCAGCAAAAACACAGCCTGGGAATTAAGAATTACTACTCTTTGAAATTTGGCATACAAAGGACTTGCCCTATTTTTTACAACTTCTACATAGTGAGAAACAGCCTTCCCCTATCATTCTGAAATCCAACAAGCATTAAAAAAAAATCCTCAAGCTCAATAACAACAACAAAACACCCAAAAACAAAAACAACAATCCAAAAGTTGAAGCTACACTCAGAAAAAGAATTCAAAGAACTAGCATGTAAGGCAAAAAAATGTTGAGATCTTTCTGCAACTTCTGTAAGTTACCTGCTCAGCACACTATTTTCATTTACGTCCAAACCAGTATTTTCAGTTATCACTATTTCAGCATCCTATACAAATGGCCAGGAGCCATGAAGTCAAACTACACCTTTTAAGGCAATTAAAGCTATAATTTTTCATATGTTTCATGTGCCTGTGCATTTAGGGTCTCCATCTTTCAGGGGTACCTGATTTAAATATGGCTCTCAATGACAAAACACAACCGTTGCAAATTCAGTTCCTTAATTTCATATTTCTGCAAGATGGTCTTCAAATATTATTCAAGCAGCCAAGCATTCAATATTTTATGATGTTTTCCTGCTCTGCTAACACACAACTGCTTCTTTGGTTTAGGACTGCAAATGAAAATAGTGCTGCTAAGAACACCAGTAACAAAGAGCTGAAATGACTATAAGCTCTCTGCTCCTTCGTTGTAATCAAAGACACTGGGTATATAAATGGGGCAAAAGGCCAAAATGGTTATTAAGCTCAAGATTATAATCAAACTGTATTTCAGAAAAAAACATAAACCTTCAAAAATACCTGGATATTAGGGATCAGCATCAATAAACATGGCAAAATGCTAGCTACAGGTTCTCTATTTAAGAGTAGGAAGCAATAGAAACAACAGAAAACATTTATCATTTACAGAATCTGGGTTCTCTCAAAAAACAGTGGCTGGGGTGATGACTTCATTACTGGAAGCTGAACATATCAATTTTGCATAGCCAATACTTTGGACATAGAAAGTCCAAATTAAAAAATGTTCAGGTGAATGCCATAAAAACTACAGTGCTTCTCCAGCCTCACTCACTGCTGCACAGCCTGAACTAGGCATATCCTTTGATCTAAAGAGAGCCAAAGCATCAAAGAATACTGGCAAGATCCTCTAAATAAAGCACTTTAAATTTAATAAGGAACATATTAATTTCTCAGAGCTCATAGAAAATGGTGACAATATAAAACTGCAGATAAATGAAAAAGGGTTGATTTTTCCCACACGTCCCCCAGTCCTTGCACTTGAACACAGGCATCAAACAAGTGCTAAACTGGAGGAATAACTAGTTACATCCTACTAATTCTAGAAAAAGCAGTGAGAAATACAAACTTTTTTAGAAGAAATCAATCCTTCATGGTGTCACCGTTAATTTAGAAGGCACATTGTCAACTTGTTCCATACTTGCTTATTTCATAGCAGCTCTGTAATTAACAGTATTTAGACGGATCTAAATTGTTTCGGAGGTAAAATGTTTCAAACCACTAAAAAAGAGTACTGAAATTATAGCAATTTAGAAGCTAATAAAATACCTGAGTCATCAACTGCTATGACCTCTGACTTTAGTTAGCTACAAATCACTTTCTAGGATGAGGGGTTGGTATGAAGCAAGTGTGGAAACACCCGACACTTAACAGACTTGAGCCTGAATTTGAATGTACTTAGATTGTACAAGGTTAAGATGAGCCACAAGTGATATTTAATTAATAATTCTTCATTAACACACATTAATGACTCCAAGACATTAAAAAATTACAGGGGCTGATGAAAATCTTAGTGTCTTTGGGTAGCATTCAGTAAAACACAGTACTAAGAGACAGATCATACAAGGGAGCATGTTTTAAAAGAACCTTCAGAGGGCAGTGGGGAGCTGACAGTTCCAAGAATTTTAACAGCAAGTAATGGGAAACAGGCTCACTTTCTCTTACAAATTTCTTGACTTTTGCTTAAATAATCAGTCATACGTGACAGTTTGGTGCATGCTAAAGTGACAGCTGGCAGAGATGTGAAATTTTAGCTGAGATGCTGTGCCACAGCTACGGCTTAAAAAAAAGGCAGAATGCACACAGTTAAATAGTCAAATATACATCTCCCTGTTCTTCATGTAACAGTTGTGAAAAGCAAAATACACCAGAGCTAGCAAACACAAATAATTTTCTGCAGAGAAGTAGAAGAAAACTGCTGAAAGAACACAGTCAGCTTCTGTCCCAATCCCTTCTATATCTGTACACAAAGAGCACGGGCCCTCCTGAAGCTGCTTTCTATTCAAATAATGTCACAGTGCAGAACGCTGGCACAGAAATATTAGGAAATACAAATACTAAGAAATAAAGTCTTAGTCTTCTAAGACTTTTTCCTACTGGATATTTCACTATTGCTTTATTCTTGGACAAGCTAAAACAGCAGCAAGATCAATTACAATGTTACCTGCAAGTCATGAGCCAAGATTTAAAGACAGAGGGAGCTGTACTTAGCAGACAGAGCCAATGTTCAGCAATAGATCAGAAAGCACATTGCTATTGAGCTATTCAGAAATTGTTTCAGTAGTTTTAACTTACAAATCTGATCAATTCAGTCACCCGTTGCATTATTGCCTTTTTCATTTTTATAGAGTTCATACACGTACATCTACACAGTGAGACTGCTGATGGGTAACCAGGTTCTGGGATGCACAGTCCACACTGATATGAGACTGCGCACATTTTTCATCATGAATGTCCTCAAATACGAAACTCATGTTTAGAACACAGAGGTAACATGGTACAATGCAGCTATTTCCCTCCCTACCACAGGTTCCTAGAAGGGCAACACTTCAGAAAGGACTAGAGGGCATGGAGACAAGGGAAGAAGACGTGGGCAACTTGGGAATTCTTCAAGCTATGTTCTGATCTTCAAGTGTGGGTGTTTTTAAGCAAGCGATAGCCTCACAAATACACTACCATCTGACTGACTTATACAGGCAGATTTACAAAAAAGAGGCACTGAATTATCACTATCCACATTAGAAGGTCATTTGACACATGTCACTAACATATTTCAACAAGAGTCACTGAATTAATTTGAGTTTTAAGAGCAGCCTCTGGTGGGCCTTGTCTTAACATCACCAACACAACTTATTATCAGAAATGTCTGAATGAAGAAAAAAAAAATCTTTTAAACATCAGCTACCATCACACAAATAAACTCAGGGACAGCCCAAAAAGCATGAAAATGACAAAGAAAGGAAAATCTTAGTTTTTAGAAAGACATCCTCAGCCCTTAAGGTATAAGAAGACAGAGTCCGAAGGAAAGGTTTCCAGGAAGGTGACATCTTACACACTTCTGCTACAGTTTTAAAAGGTAAGCAGATGCTTTGATGAGATCAGTGGCCTGATCTAGATGCTGTTTGAAAGGCAACTGTAATGATCTATGTTTGCTAGAAGATCATTATGGGTCCTAACTCTGTGAATCACCTCATCAAAAGAAATGTTATTTGCAGATTAAGAAGTTACCTCATCTCTGACACTACCACTCAAATGGAGGATTTGAAAACGAAAAGGTTTTAGTTTCACAAAAAAAGCATACGCCACCACCCGACCCTCACCCTTCCCCAGTTTATAGGCCTGTCTCCATCCAGAAAGCTGTTCAGGGCAAGAGATGACAAAGTCCATCATAACCTCACTGAAGTGCTCAATATAGGGGTGCTTTGTCTTGAGGATGAAGACTCACTTGTGGCCAGGCCAGCACAGGTCCCTAGAGCTGCCTTCTAAAAAAGCTACCACAACATATTTAAAGTATTTGGGGCAACCTCTCAATTTAGATGCATGATCCAAACCTCAGCTATTGACTAGCAATATACTCATTCAAACTCCCAGACACCTGATGATTTGCAAAGCAGAGGGAAGAGAAGCAGTTCACATGGTGAGTTTCAGGAAGTTTTTGGCAACGCAACAAAACCTTAGTCAAGAACAATAAGCACCATTGAGCACATTCAGCAGACCAAGTAGACAGCAAAGCCCAGTCAAAGTAAGAACCTGCACAATACCAAGTACTCACTGACTAAGGAGCATTCTACATAAAGGTGCCAAAAGCTTGAGAGGGCCCAAAATGGCAGTTACCTTCCTACCCATCCAAGGACTACAGCAAAGCCCAAATAAATGGTAGTAATGCCCTAAAACAAGGCATTGTGCAAACAGAATTCCTTCCATTCAAAGTGTTTCAAAACTTGGAAAATAAATGTTCCTTTACATGTTTGTGCCCTCTAAACCCACGTCTCCATTTATACTCAGAAACTTGATTTCCTCATATTTAAGTTCCAATTCCATAAAGTTTTCTAGTATGTCATAACCGAGTAACTGGGTAATCCAAAAATTTGAGAGAAAAACCTCAATATAATTCAACAATATTAATCAATTAATAATACAATATAAGGAACACTGGCACAACTGCATTCTTTTTCATCTTTCAGAAAGGGATTTTTAATTACTTGCCCTTTTGCAACTGAAGTCACAATGACTCACAATGAGCAGGAACTCTATCACAAAGCAACTTCGCCTAACTACAGATGTGCAATGCTTAATTTTTTCTTTCTCAGACACAAATAACCTCTCCTGAATTGTACATCAGCACAGACTAGTGGTGATAATTCCCCACTGCAGTTACATATAATAAAACTACACTCAAAATGTGCTGTCAAAACCAGAGATCTATTTCTTAAGGTTACTTGAAATAACTTGTCATCTTTGTATATACAGGTTTCACTGTCACAGTCCTCTAATTTGGTCACATTCTGATTTGGCTCCCTTCTCAGAAAAACTCAACAGTATGAAAATATTTTTCTACCCATGGAACAGAGTGACACAACAAATACAAGCAGATTTTAAAGCATTGAGAAAAAAAAAAAAGAGATCTAAGCTTAAAGGACATACTGACTTTGAAATACCTGTGGGTTTTTAACAAAACTAAAGTATTTGACCATTAGTTCTCCATACTCTGAAATAATACATACTGGCCTCATCTGAAAAAACAACTTACTAGAAATTTTAGAAGCAATATTTTAGAAATATTTCATCACTTATTCATTATTTTGTATTTCATGAAAGTCAAAATATCTATGTCTATGCCTTTCTGTACCACTTCATTCTGCCTTTTTTCCTAAAACGCAAATGACATTCTCTGAAATTGCCACAGTGAAGATGGGCCTTGCTCTTGTAAAAAGAGACATGCTGTATTGTCCTAACTTTTAAGTAGCTCCTATTGGTTAACACACCTGAGAGGAGGCCTCTGATTCCAAAACAGTTTTCCAAGCCAAGGCTGTATGCAAATCAATAGAAAGAGCAAAACAGAAATGGGCACCTTCCTGCCCATCATTTCTCATCACTGAGGCAACCTTTGGAGGCATGTTAGGCAACTTAGATCACCAGAAAATTGTAAAATAGAGCATATGCAGCATTTTCTTTAAAAAGTGGCTGAAATAACTGAATTAGTCTAAGGATAATACTTCCTCTTACTCAAAAGCTATTAACAGGCAAGAAGATTTAATCAGGGGTCTTTCACTAGTCAGATTACCAGTTAGACAGCAACAGTTAAAGCATTAGCTTCCACTGCTTGGTCCTGAAGAGTAAAAGCGAACTAAGTGAAAGTCAGTGAAACCAACTGGTGAGTTTTTCACAAGGTCTATTTCAGACTACAAGCACTACAAATGATTTCAGATCTAAATCATTTAAGACTCAGAGTTTTGTACTTAATTTGAGAAACTGATTTTCTTTATTACTGTAAATTATACAGTTGAGAAATCAACTTTCACGTTCCCCATGAAGAAATTTTCATTTTCCACACTTGTAGAAAGCTGGAATAAGCACAGAGGGCAGAGTTGCTACTTAACAAGAAAGTCAAAAAGATGCATTTCCTACATTCCTTAAAAATATATGTTGTCTGGGAAATTGAGAAAAATCTTGTCTAGCAGCACACTGAGGGCATGACTGGAAAATATTATCCATCTCAAAGCTAATTCAACACATCTATCATGTCCTGAGTAAACTCAAGACAACAACCTTCCAAAAAAGTATTACATAAGTCCCAGTTTCTCAGCCCACAGGAGATTAATAATACAAACGGTAAACTGTAAATTTTAGCCACAAAATCATAATTCAAAATTAAATCAGTCTCTATGCAAGAACTAAATCAGTTGTGTACTGCATGACAGTTTTATTTAAGAATACCTAAAATACTTATGCTTGGACTACTCTACCTAGACATCAAAGAAAATTCAGGAGTAGTTTTATTAATGCAAGCAGACACATCAGTCCTTTGTCTGCTATTAGAGAAATAAAGAAAAGGAGAGTACTTCAGCTTCTCACTCAAGAGCAATTCACTAAAAAAAAAAATTAAGTAGTCCTAAGTAAACTGGCTGCTACTACCTAATGCATAGAGACCTTGTAGGGAAATTCTTACTGTTCAAAAGTTAAGCCAAAACAGAACTGATATAAAACATTAATAATAAACATCCATTAATCCTTTCATTCCCAAAAAGGAAAAGGCAGAATGTGAAAACTGAAGAATTAGTATTGATGTCTTAAGATATTTAGCTTTTTGTATTTTTCATATATTTTAGTTTTGTAGATTGCTAAAGCATGGCTGTAGTTCCTAGTATTTTTCCTATCTTTCTTCCCTACATTTAGAAACAATAAGCTAACCTTATAAACACATTCCTAAATATTGTTTAATCTTATTCCAAGACAAGAACCAACTACAAGCACCTTCTGTTTTCCAACCAGAATCTGGTCCAGACATAACAAAAGTGGGGCAAAAGAAACCTCTGGACTGCTTTCAGCAGGGTAGGACTCCAGAATTATTACCTAACCAACTAACCTTTTAATTGGACAGTATATGATAAGTATACTAATCAACTAACCTTATAAAAATTTTAGAATTACTATACCACGTGCGATTTTTGCCACACTGTGTGTACCTGAAAGTTTTCAAGTAAAGGTCTGCTTTTATATTCACTCTAACATTGTTGGGAAGATCTAGTCTACTTTCCAGGCATCAGTAAAAGATGCCACCTCAAACTCAAGTTTTCTTGTGATTAGAAACAGATAATGCAGAACTATTTCTGTGATAAAAATCAAGCATGAATAACTGTCTAAAAAATGTAATTGTTTGACCATTTTCAATGACACGTGGCACAAAGAAATAGATACCCAAATGAAAGACTTTTCAAAGCACCATGTGAATACGTGTTGAGAAAAAAAAAATTTAGTATTTGCACTGGTTTCTGTTACCTATGTGAATGCCCAATAGCATAGCTGATAAGGAAACTAGACTAAAAAAAATATTTATGATGAAGCTACCTAAGACCAAATGCTTCCTACAGCAGTTAACTGTAACTTAAAAGCTTTCTCAACACTGTCGAAAAAGAAAGCACTTGAAAAAACACAGCCTTCAAATATTTTGTTGTAACAGATATGTGACATCCACATTATGCTTCCCTTAAGGGGCTCATTTTGGTTTAGTTGCAGCCTGGCCTCAAGGACTTAAACACACTTCTGGTTAAGTGTTTTCTAAAAGGAATGCAGGTTGTGTACTGAGAGGACTCTCCACCATGACTCAAAGCATGGAAAGTGAGAACTACTGAGAGATTTGCTTCAAAAGCACAGCTCTATCTCCCCTAAAAATGCAGATGTGGAAACATGATTTATTTTTATTTCTGTTTACAGATGGCTACACATTTCAATGAGATGCTCAGATGGAAAAGTAAAACACATATTGATGCTATCACTGGAAATTTCAGTTCCCTTAAGCAACCCTTTTCCAATAAATAACCCTTCCTGTATGACGTGCAGGGGACATTTCTCCTTTCCTCTATTCTACTCCACCAAAGCTTATCCACAGAACGGGTATGAAAACACTGTATTAAATATGTTAAAGAACAGAGATATGCTCTGATCAACACAGAAGAATCTGAACAGGCAAAGGTCTAATAAAAACTGATCTGATACACAGTGAGTTAAGCTCCCTAAGAAATACTCACTCCAAGCAAAACCAGGTTTCCAACAATGAGCTTTAATTCTGTCCTGTTTAATTTAAAGGTATTTTGAATGCCAACAAGGATCTGACAAAAGACATGCAAAATGGAATCAGTAAAGCTTGACAACTAACTGCTTCCAGAGAAAAATTGTGCATTGTAGAAACTTTGTCATTGGAAACATCTTTTATTTTCAGTAAGCAATTAAAGTAAAAGCATTTTAAAGCTTTCATCTCCCTGATCTCTAATACAAGTTTTATTTATGCTGGTGTAACCTTTCTGTAAGTGGCTACTTAAGTCACTGACCAAATTTAAATTACAATTTCCATTACCATCTACAACACTTTCTCCTGAAAGTTTTCCTTGGCAATTTCATTTTCCAGTGTATTGATGCTGCACAACACAGTGCCCACACCAGATATCTAACCACATCCTCAATGTCATGCAGAGATACGAATTACAGTACCTGATAAACCAATCTGATCATGGTGCAGGTATGACCTTACTGACTCCAATGGGGGAGCTAGTGTGGTCAGAGAGAGTTGTGTATCCCTACAAACCACTGCTCTGCATCACAGAGAAACCTTCTGTTCCAAGTTCAGTTAAGACAGACATTTCTTTTAAGAAACCACTATAATTAAAAACACATTTTAAAGCATAAGTTTCTCCCCCTGCTAATACTGATACAACATCAAAACTCTCAAGATCATGCTCTAAAAAAATAACAATGCAGACTTTGCATTTTTTCATAAAACATGATACTTAACCAAGTCAGACTTGTCATTCTATACATAGCAACAAACTTTCACACTTCAGTTCTGTATCACTGTATTTATCAAAATTTGAAGTAGGAAATTCAGGTTCCCTTCAATTTGAATTAAAGAATGGAAAATCTTATGTTCATCTTTACTCAAATTACTATTGTTAAAATTGTATACTAATTTTATCATAATCTTGTAGTTATAGAAAATGCACATCTTATTTTAAACTCCCTTTGTCTTTCCAGGACATTTAGATCTAGGTAACGATAGAAACACTGCTGTGGTACATTGTGTCACATTACCTCAGAAACATCTCGAAGTGTTTTACTAAAGCCTTTAGGTTTTTTTCAGGAAAGCACATCTTCCCCAGTATTTCTGGTAGCTTTACTGTGAATAAAATAAATAATGTTAATACCAGTTCTTGTAAATGCAACTTCTAATTACTTTTATCCACTATACAGAAAAGAATGCAAAAATTTCTTCTCCCCCCAGATCCCACTTTTCCTTGCAAGCTAGTTTTGATCTTTCAAAGCCTTACTAAATAGAAACACGCTGAGAAAGTGAAAGCTGCTGGGTTTAATGATGTTCGATAGTGTACTGGAAGTAATGCTGCTTTGCTTTTCTTAAATGAAGGCTTATAGAGTCAGTAAAAGATAACTAAATCTGTGAATAGCCTAAAAGTTCCAAATAGATTATAATGTACATTCCTCCAAGAACAAAACTAAATGTAACAAAGCAAACAGAAAAATCACACAGGTATCAACACTTGAAAAAAAAAAAAATAAAGCAACTTTGAGCAGAGAATTTTGCATCAGTTTACCAAACATCCTCAGCAAATGCTGAGATCCATAGATATATGAGGGAGGTGGTGGTTGATCACTTGGTGGATAATTCTCTGGCATCAATTTCCAGGACAAAACCTAGACATAAAACATGAAAATACTGGTTATGAAAACTTTATAACATCATAAATAATTTAGTCTGTACAGTACTTCAAATTCAAAGATGAAGTAAGTAATACTAACGAAATCTTTTCTTACATAGCCCTACATAGGTCCATAAAACCTTTAATTATGGAATCTAGAACAGTAACATCAAAATCTGTTACCTCATTCAATTCATTGTTTCTTCTACCTTCAAAGCCAGTAAACACCGTGCTCCCTTCTTTGCTAGGAGTCAAAGTTATAGGTGAAGACGACCCGCTATGGACAGGGGTTTCTTCAAAACAAAAGGAAAAACAAAACAAAAGAAAAATTTTACGACTTGTAAACTACTACTTGGAACTATAAGCCATTAAATGCATCTAAAGGCCTGCCACTAAAATGTTTGAAGTCTTAAACACTGAAATTCAATAAAGGCTATCCTAAAACAGACTCAGAAAAGCAGCTCATCGAATTCTGTGGAATAATGCACCAAAGTACTGAGAATATTGCTTTATATTTCTCTCTTTGGTAATAAGGCCTCAGAGTTAAAGAACTGATACAAAAAGTAATGAATTCCCACTTCGATCATTCAGTTCACAGTCCACACAGCATTAAAAAAAGAACAGAACTTCATACTTTGTTTAGACCAACAATGTAAAGAGAAAAACCTACTTTTCTCCAGGTGCAGGAAGAGCTTTGGCATAGAAGCTGGGGTCTCGAGGTGCCGCCGTTTAGGTTGTGGGGACGCGCTGCTCTCTGATAACCTGTCACAGTTGGAGCTGTGGCGCGTCGAACGCCTGAGCGACTGCAGGATTTCGGGTTCAGCTTTTCGCCTTTTCGGTGTGGCTGGCTCCCCTGTGGTGGGCTGGCTGTCAGTCGACTGAGGCGTGGGCGGATTCAACAGAGGAGGGCTTGGGGAAAGTTCCTCCTGATTTCTAGGAAATTAAGGCAGCTTTACAGAATCGTAGAGACCAGGGCTCTACCCACAAAAGAAATTCTTCTAGTTTCACAGATCTTGTTGAACACTTATTCAGATAAGACACTCTCCTCCCAGTAACTATTAAAGTGATGAGGCCTTCTATTAAATACTATTTTCCAGAAGTATATTTATCTTCAAATTAAAGTTAAAAACCACGAATACCACATTCTCCTACATTTTAAGACATGCAGTAATAAACTTCTTATATCTAACCTACCTGTTAGTATTTGTTGAGTTTTCTTTGATAGGAAGAAAGAATTTTGATGAAGTCACCTTCTTAAATTGAGCTTGTTCATAAGGATAGAGCAAAATTAGGGGAAGTGTGAAGTCAAAGGTTATTCTCAGCCCATCCACCATCTCTTTACATAGCTCGACACTAGAGGGGAAAAAAAATTAAGAATTTCAAAGTTGCATGGCAAAATTTTTCTGCATAATTGTACTAAATTGTCCTTTAATACAGTCCATTAACGTCATAACTACAATATGCTGATTCAATCACTAAGTAATGATAAGTGATTAAAAACACACTTAAAAAGATGGTGATTGCTCCTGTTAACTTCAGAAATACAAATTTTTTTAAATGTCTGCTTCATAACCTCCAACAAAACCACACAACTGTTCTGTTGTGTTACTATTCACTAAGCTAGTAAAATCTACTGTAGAGTAAATAAAGTTAGTCAGATGGTTTTCATGTAAACATTATTTTGGTTTTCCAAGTTCACTATGCTGAAAAAAGAGGCACTTGCCAGAAAAAGTAAGTACTCAACAGACTGAATCTCTGTCTAAAAGGCATAAACAGAATTTGACCTACAGCTGCTAAGATGCAGTTAAGGCTGTGCTTGAGAGATATCCAGTGAACCAACAAAACCAGATACATGTGCATTGGAGAGCAGTTTCCAATGGTCTGCCCTGGTAATCAGAGCACTACATTTGGAGGCTACCAGGAATTTCAGTTTTAGGTCTGTGTAAAAGACTTACAACATTAGTTGGTGAGTACATGAGCTATTACAAGCAGAACCAAGAACACCGAGTGCAGCCCACCTGCAACATCTCTTACCTTTGTGAAGGTATTCCCCTCTCATGTTTCAAGTGCATTATGTGTATGGTAACAGAATTTGGTTCTGCCAAAATGATCCATGTTAGAAATTCCAAACCTCCTATATTTCATACCACCTACTAAAACTACTACATATGAATTGAGTGAGGGGACCATCATGCGCAGAAATTCTATAGAATCCAAGAAGGTCAATAACCTTCAGTGTTAGAGCAGTGAGGTAAATACAATAAAGATGTCAGCTGAATCTCTCCTACTTAATGGATCACTGAAACTATGCCCATTTTTTTTACTAAAGCACGGTTTTTACTGAGGAAGTTAGTTCAACATAAACCTGTAAAAATCCTAAGGTGTATAAAACCTTCTCTTCATATTTCTGCTATTTCATCTAACTTTTTGTTTGGGAGATTATACTACAAAGAAGGAAGTGTCAATCTGTCAAAGAATGAATGACATCAATATAAACCAAGACACTCACACAGGCTAAAATATTACAAGGAATAGCTAATTACACACCATTGAAATAGAACACTAACACAAGTCAGGATTTCTCTTCAATAAAATAACAAGATTTCACCTCACTGTACTTAGATAAAGAAGCAGCCTCATCTAATATCAAAAATCTCTAGCATATGAGAAAAAAACCCCCAAAACAATCAAAGACCATCATAATGCAAATGTGTGGTTAATGCATTTGTAACATGGTAGAAGAACATATAGCATGAGTGAGAAAACAGAAACTAAGACACCATCAATTTCAACGAAACAAGATTGGTGTTACCACAGTTTCCCTACATACTGACTCTAGGATTTAAGATCATATGTCCATTTAAAACAAACAACTTGCACTTGGAATTCTTTATAAGTGTATGTATTAAATGTTTATCCTTTTTAAAACTTGAACCTGTTCAAATTTACCTAAGCAGGGTATTCCTGTATCAGATACGAAATTCTTCACAATGACAACAGTAACACATTCTTCCAAATGGATCATGATATTTACAAGAACTTACACGATAAAAAAGGATATTGATAGTTTTGCATAATGACTTTTCAGAATATAGGGACTCTTGTCACTGATAAACAAATTATCAGTGTTACTCTACTACAGGTATCTGTCAAATACTTTAAGCCCTGTAAATAGATATACATCATGGTATAAGCTCACAGAAGTGAACAGCCATAAACCAGAACACAGAATGCAAGGTCATTCTTCTTGCAACAACAGCAGTGGACTAAAGATTACTTACTTCTTCTCTGGTGGCACATAATGAAGATTCATATTAGCATGTGGAGTCATCTGGTGGTGCCGAGACCTTTCATTGGCTGAAAAAGCGGCATTAATGGCAAAGTGTTTTACATATGACTCCAAGATGGTTATTATATTTGTCTGGCAAGGAAGCTTCACTAGCTGAAACAGAAACAACAAATTAATGTCTTATAAAAACAGTAAGTAAGTATACAGAGTTAGAATAGGAGCTCGTAATGTACCAACTAATTTAGTAAATATCTAGTGCATAAAGCAAATTCAGGACTGTATAATTTCAAACCTTAAACTGCATTTTTTTTAACAACATCAGGAGAAACAAGAAACATGGTCAGATTAATAAGTCTGCTGCATTTCCAGCTTTAAAAAGCAATCTACATTCTAAAGCACAATCAGATACTGAAACACTACACTGTTAAATATGACAAGTGACTATTTTGGCTGTAGAGAAGTCTAGTCCCTACACTCTTTGTATTCTTCCTTACCCTGAGCTCAACACGAAGCTAAAAAGGTCAAGTTAAAAATCCCCAGGAGTTGTATACACAAAAACTACTTTTGACATCCTTCTCACACCCCCACGCACATTACATTCCCAGCTTTTATTTCATACCCTTTTTCTTCTATTAATATAGTAACAGTCTTCCTCAAGCTTCTTTTTCAAGACTTCAGGAATTTCTATGCTTATTGCTCTTTCTTCCATGTCCCTTTTTGTATGAGTGTCTTGTTCTTCTTTCTACAATAGACCAATGAAAGAAAACAATATACTGGTTGTGAAAAACAACTTCAGTAGTAAAGATACAAGTGGATAATAGCCTTAGTGTAAGCTATTTAACAATACTGCTCTTTAAAGCATCTGCAAATTCATTTTTTAAACTTTTTTTAAACTTAGCATTCTCTTAAAAAAAAACAAACCAGGAATTTGTGAGGTGTTGCTGCTTCAGATTACTAACACTGTAGTAGTTAAATTCTACACATCTTCACATCAACTGTCTACTGTAGAAAAATAAACGTTTTTTTCTTGAAAACGGTCCTCTCTATGTTTTAACTTAAAACCAGGGTTGACATGCCTGTCTCACAATAAAATACAAGAGAAACATCCTGCTTCTATTAGGGTTTGTCGAACCTGCATAAACAAGTAAATTTTTACAGCACCCACAAAAGTGGAAAATCTAGTCTTCTACATTTTCTCTACATAAGCCTTTTGTGTAGAATGAGAGAAAAAGGAACAAATGGGTATTTTTAGAATTATATCACATAGTTCCATAAGACTATGACATATAGTATAATTTTCAAAATCTCAATCAGAGTAAACACCAGAAATAAGATAATTATGCTTTTAATTCCAGCTAAATTACCAGCTGTGGCCTGTATTTCATCTACTTCAATTTTTCCAGTTTCAAGAACAGATGCTTAAATTCTATCAACTTAAAGAACACACGAACATACCATTTCTGTTCTCTCATCTATGTCACTTTCTTCACTTTTTATTTCTTCATCTGTTCCTTCATCACTGTCATCAGAAGAAGAACTACTTATAGCTGCATAAAAGAGATTTTACATATTTATTACTTATTATTACACTGCAGAGGTTATGACCAGTTTGAGGCCCCAATGCAAAAAAAACTCAACCCACTAAAAAACCACAACTAGCTTGTTATATTTAATGAGGATGAATAATTCTAATTGAATTAAACATGTATTATTTACAGCACACTACAAATATTTAAAATATGTAAGATGAGTTTATAGGAAGTATTCTTCCATCCTCTCTAATTGAAAAACACTCACTTTTAAAAGCTCCCTAGATTCCTGAGCACTCACATTTTCATTGGATTTTAGTTCTGCACAGGGGATTAACATACTAATCATTCAATCAAAAGGTATGAATCTGTGCAGCAACAGTTCCCAGAATATCAGTTAGGTGCCAGCCAATGTTCTGCTGGCTTTCTAGTCGCAAAAGAAAATGCAGGAAATTAAAGACCTGGCTTGAAAGTGAAATCAGCCCATCAGCTGACAAGAAACACACTTTTGTGCAAAACAGACTGGGTAAAAAAATAATCTTATTGCCTTCAAAACTACATAGACGCTTGCAGGGAAATGCTGTGTTTCCTAACATCAAACAAAGAAAAGTGAGGGCTTCTCACACCTATTAATAGTACATTAAAGAAAACAGCATTAAGTTCTGAAATCGCTCATTAGAATAGTTGAGTGGAAGAGATGCAAAGAAAAGCCTCTGGAATACTAGAAGAAAACAGATATTCTAACTTAACAGATGCTTAGCATGAAACATAGTGCTCACTCTTCATATCACTGCCTCTGTATATTTCAGATAAGACCATGATACTCTCATGGCAAGTGAAACTATGCATTTCTCCCTCAGGTCAAGAGGTTAAAGGCATCCCACCAGTTACCAAAGGATGAAAACAAGCTCACAGTTTTCGCTACTCTCATCATTTTCTTCAGCAGGAAGGCTTTTTAACACAGAGTCAACACCAGGCAACCTGCAACGTCTCTTCTTTCTTCCCTTTCTTCTCCTACAGAACATAAAATGGTTCACTGACATTTGGGTAATACAATTTCATTTCTTTATCCTACCCAATTTGATTACGTGTAAATGCACAGAAAACCTATGTTTGAGTTATTTTCATTAATTAATGTTGAAATCATTTGGACAACACTTATTTGAGAATGGATACCTTAATGTCTGTACATTACCTCATATTCGTGTCCTCAATCAGATCCTCAAGCCATGGCCAAGCAACATTAGATTACTGCCTTTGGCTGAAAAATACTTTAGGTTTTCCTAAATTATTTTGCAAGTACATTTCTTTGGGAAGATGCAGATCCAATACACAGGCATTTCACAGCAACAGTTAAAAATAACATAGTTATTGAGTGTTGGTCTTTTAAAGCGTTAGTAACAATATTCAGGTCTCTAGCTCAGAGCTGCTCTCTAGAATGCATTTGACTGTATTATGTAAGTATCTACCACCTATGGCATGAGCTCAGAGGCCAAGCTCAGTTGTAAACACCTGGATATATTTGTCTGAATCTGAAAATGAATCCCATCTATTTTGAGGCCAAAAGGATTTCTTACATGCGAGCCACAGCCTTCCGTGCCAATTTACGCTGTAATCTGCGGTTTTCGTCTGTATCACGAAGAACATGATCTTCAGCTGCCCATCTATCCCAGCTAAGGATAGGCCAAAAGAAAATAAAAAATTACTATGAATAAATGCCACTCATGATTACTAATGAATTGATACACTTTAAATCTACAAAGGACTTGTTTATTGTCATTCAGAAGCAACATCTGTATCACAAGGTTTGCACTCTTCTCTGTTAACATGGCTTCAACTCTCATTTTGCCATCTAAAATCTCTCAAGCTTTGACTTAACCCGCAATAGCATTTGTAGCACTGACACATACTATCAACCATAGTCAAGACATTGCACTCATGTACTGGCCTTGATAATCAAATAATACAGGGCTAGCTTTAACAAGGCATAAACCTTTATTAATGGAAACTTAGGTGCCATAACTACATGCCACAGACAGCTATCCCGTAAGGTTTAAATTCATATTTATCAAACCAATTCACTGAAATTTATGGATACAGACCAATGTGTCAACATGAGCAAGTATACTAAAGGCATTCACAAAAACAAATACTCCTGCAGACATCAATCCTTTGATACTCTGTGGAAAGCCTGTCTTTGCAGAATAAAATAGAAGAAATGGAAGAACTGAAACTACACATACAGTTTCTTACCTTCTGTTCCAACCGTTAAAATGGATCAGATATTCTGGAATCTTTCTGCCTTTCTCATCTTTTCCAATAACAATATCAACAATCTGAAACAAAAATCGAACAGTATATATTAAAAAGCTTGACAGAAAGTAAGCTTTTGGGTATTTAGAGAGTTTATGCACAAAGAAAGAAAGAAAATGAAATTAAATAGACTTGTTATTTTGCCAGTTAATATTGACATGAGCAGAAGGATTATACTAAATGATCAGAAAACCCAGCTTTCTTGTTGAGTACTCTTAACATTGAAGACTGCTCATCATCTTTGTCCTATTCTCAAATGTCCTATGCTTTCAAGACAGACAAAGTGAGACATCAAAAAGTGCAGTAGCACAGTACGGATATGGAGATTGTGGCTACTAATTTGGGCCTTCTCCCGCAGCTGTCTCCTCAAGCCCCCTAAGCAGGAAATAACACAGTTCTCTATACATAAACCTCAGAAATGTTGCTCTGTTGAACACCACAGACTCTCAGCCACAAAACATTAAAAGGCTTTGGGAATATCTCAACCTTTATTTTCTTCCTCTTTCACGAATGTGCAATGGCCAGTCTGAAAGGGCCTGCACCTCAGAAGAAAAAGATGTGCTGCCTGCACTTAAGTGGCTTTCAGTAGATCATATATCAGTACTTAGGCTACAGTGGTGGTTTAATTTGGGAGTCCAAAATTTAAGAACTACTGACAGATTCACAGACAGTTATGCCGTTTAGGGTACTTGAAAGTAAAGAAAAAAAGGTACTATAAATTTTTGTTCTCAGGTTACAAGTTTATAGCAACTAAAGCTGCCAGGTTGTCAGAACACAGGAATAAGTGTACAAACAAAAGAGCAGCTCAAAATACTACAGGACAGTGGCATTTCTAATCAAAGATGTTTGAGAAACAGACAAGCACACCTAGCAAACCTGCCGCAAAAAGTACTAATTTCATCAAGAACTCAGTTGCAATACTTCCTTTTTTATCCCTCGCTGTAACAAAAAGCCCCCAGAACTGTTTCCAAGTCAGACACAGATAATTCAGGATTGAAAAATAAACTTGTGTATCACTGATATCCTAAAACCACGCTATATTGACATAAAACTCTATAATTACTATCACTATTCTTAAGGGTAGGCCCGAATTGAAGCAGTCACCTCTTACTGCAACACTTAGGGCTCAACGCGCACTGCTTACTACCGTATTTCCGTATACTCTCCTGCACCAGCGGTACCACTTAAACCTTCTGAAACGCAGAAGGGCGGGCAGGAAGCGTGGGAAAGCGTGAGAGGAAATAAATGCAGCTACGCTACAAAACTGCAGGGTGGGTAATAAGACTTCAGAATTACTTTGCAGGTGTTCAGCCGAGACCGGAAGGCAGGAAGCGGGTTCGACACTTCCAGAGCCGCTCGGCGGCTCCGCTCTCTACCTGCCGCGGCAGGCAGGCCCCGAGAGCGCGGGCCCCATCGCCTCTGCTCCCCAGCGCGGGGAAGGCCCGGAGGTTCGCAAACAGCTGCTACGCGCACCCCCCACCCACGGGGCTCCCGTGGCGCAGAGAGAGACCTGAGCCCCACCGGGGGACCTGAGCCGCCCGCAGGGAGCGATGATGGAGGGAGGAGAGGCCCTGCGGGGACGGCACAGCCTCGCTTCTTCTCCCTGTCCCGTGGCGGCCCCCGCCCCGCGGCCTCCCCGCCTGCTCCCCCCTCCCCGGGCCAGCGCCCGTTTGCCGCAACAAGTGCAGCTGCCGGCGGAACCGCCTCCCGCCGCCGCCTCCCCGGCCGAGCCCACAGCCGCTTCCCGCGCCGCCTCCCGCCCGGGGGCGCGCGCAGCGCCCGGCGGGAGCGGTAACGGGAGAGCAGGAGCCGTAACGGGAGCGGGCGGGCCGCCCGCCGGCCCCGCCCCGCGCCCTCCCGCCCGGGGGGGAGCGGGAGG
>VZTE01002919.1:526506-558397 GCA_013397775.1 Eulacestoma nigropectus
CCTGCCCGTGCTCGTGCCCGTGCCCGTGCCCGCCCCGCCGGTCACGCGGGGTGCGCGGCACGGGATGCGGGAGCCGGCGGCGGGGGGACGTGTCCCGCCGGGCGGGGGGGCCGCCGCCTGCCCTGGGCCAGGAGAGCCCCTGCGGGAGGCGAGAGCTCCCGGCCGTGCCGGCGGTGCCCCAGCGGCGTGGGAGCCGGGGCGCGCTCTGGGCCTGTGCCCGCCTGCGGAGCGGGGTGCGGGCGAGGGTTAAGTGCACCCCGAGAACAACAGCTGCCCTTCTCTCTGCTACTGCTTCCCCTGAACATCAGCAGACAACCCCATTCCTCACCCTCTTTCCCGTGTTCTCTGCTAAGCGAAGAACCGCCCCTACTCCCAAGATGGCTTTGTGTACGTTGTAACCTCCCGCAAGGTTTGTTTTGGTTTCCGTTGTCCTTTAAGCCTGCCTTCAAGAAAATAAAACCACAAATAAGGAGGGTGTTGGGACTGGAAACCCAATCCAGTGTTTCATTTCAGATTCTGCAAGCATGCATATAGTGCAAATAATCAAAATCAAGGCACAGCTTTCTTGCCAGTTTATGCTGACTGATGCCTGGAAGGGACCTCATGGGGTTCAGCCAGGGGAACGCTGCAGTTTCCCACACGATGTTATTAGATGCTCCCTTCAGGCTGTTGCAGTTTTTGTGCCAGTTCTGGATTTCTGATTTACACAAGACCATAACAGGGTTGGGAGGCCTGGGCTTAGCCAGCCTTGTGCAAAGACTAGTTAATTTGTGATTCTTTAGCATTTCTGAAGTTGTTTTTCTGTGAAAGCTGTTCAGGAGGTGGATGACACTAGACTGTGCAAATGAGCATACACTAGTTTGGTGCTAAGGGGAAGAGAAGTTTAAATCCTCATATCTTTTTTCCAGTTGCTGAGGCTGACAGCAAAGCTGGAAGCCATGAGGAATGCCATGGGAAAGAACATGGAGTTCTAGTGTATTACCAGAAAGCTTCTGAAGGTAAAAAGTGATAGGGGGTACCCAGAAAACAAGATTCTAAGATGGTGACTGCTCCTTGGGATAGGATGGACTGAGTACTCACTTTCTTTTGATTCAAAACTTACATACTTTTTATAGTAGGGATGGTAGGAAAAACCTGTAAACTTGCTGCTAAGACAGGGTGGAATGAGAGAAACCAATTGATGGAAAGAGTAAGAAAAAATTAAGGAAGGGTTCCTGAAATTGTTCAGAGCCTACTGATGCTAAGGTTAGGAAACAGGCTCCAATAGTGCATGGATGCAATGTCATTGCAGGAAGTGTTACTTAAGTTAGTTTTTTGTGTGTGTAAGATAAAGAAAATGGTATTGGACATTTGGAAAACAAAGGTGCTCCCAAGGGACTACCATGCTTTAAAAATGGGGGAAAACAGCAACAACAAAACAAAACAAGGAAAGGAGAACCACCAACTTGTGCTTGTGTCCCTATCTCCAACCTGGTGTTAAGAGTACTCACACAAGAGGAGCCTCACACCACTTCTGCATATTTCCACACTCCCTCCTAGATTCCTCCTTTTCCTTCCTCCCCACTGGTGTCCACTTGCAGACTCAGCTTCTTGTTCATCTCACCTCAGCCTCTCCCAGTTCACCCCAGCCCACTATTACGGCTTCCACCCAGTCTACTCCTCTTTTGACTCAAATTTCTTTTTACTTGGGTCTCCTAATACTTACATACAGCTCTCTGCCTTAGCATTTGATATCCAGTTGTTGCCCTGTCTACTCTCTTCTTGCTCCCACTCTCAGATAGCTGCACGTGAGCATCCGTCCTTATCTCCCTGAGCTGCCTTGCTGTAGATAATCCTTGCCTGCAGATCTCTGGCCTTGCCAGATCTCCTAACAAGGCTCCTCCTCCAGCAGGGCTTTCAAAAACCTGTATGTGAGCTGTGCTTAACTAAGATCTACCCAAAGGGAGCTGGGAGAGGAGAAATGCCGGTGTGTTTATGGAAAACTCGTGATAGTGCTAACCAGGCAATGCCTACTTCTAGACAAAATGCAGAGCATGGATTTTTCAAAGGTACTGAATTCTCCATAGTGAGGACTGTCAAATGGCTGTCCAAAATCAAAAATAAAGAGCAATAGCGTCTTGGAAAATGGTGTTTGTGTGCGTATGTACATACTGCCCGTGCAGCGCCTGTCGTGAGTAGTACCTGCCATGTACAGCACTTAAACAAAAGGCCCAGTACAAATATATGAGATTTAGCAAAGCTTGAACTACAGCTCCTCACTCTGCAGCAAGGAGAAATCACAGGCAGCAGAGCAATGTCAGGCAGCATCTTCGGGATCATCGTCCCACCTACTAAGGAACAGTGAAGGGGGATGAGTGGTGGGACAGACCAGCGGCCGGGCTTGTTGAATATTGCTGTTGCATATTGCTGAACCAGGAGATGAGCTGATCCACCACGTATTTTGAGGACATTCCCAGGACACTACATCGCCTCCAGGGAAGAAAAGCGGCTTTACAGCTCCTCTGGGAGACAGAGCAGCCCGGGAGCGGAGACTCTGGCCTCCTGCCAAAGTGAACCCAACGAGATCATGAGGACTAATTCGGCTAATTTGAGGATCTATTTCAGCTGCCCACCTCACTCCAGGCTCAGAGCACACTCTGAGAAAGTTGTTCAAGGACAGCTTTTATTTCAACAAAGGGCTGTGTTTCAACAGCGCAGCAGGCGGTGTTTGTGAGGGGGAAGATGGAGGCGGCGCAAGGCGAGCTGGGAGCTGTAGTCCGAGGCGGGCGCGGGGCCGGGGCGGCGCGCTGGCCCCGCGGGGAAGAGGAGTCGGGTTCCCCCAAAGAGGAGAATTCCCTGCTAGATCCTTCCTGCGCAGTGCGCTGGGGAACACTGAGACTTATGCTGTCCAGGGAAGAGCGGTGCCCGCGGCCCGCCCACGATCTCCTCTGTGCGGAGTCTTCACTGCCCCGCTGTGTGTGACCTCAGTTTTATCCCCACGCCTGCTGTTGCCGGGCTTCTCTCTTCGTCCGCAGGCAAACAGAAGGGTGACGGCACTCTACAGACATACCCAGTTAGTCTGGCAGGATGCAATATACATAGTGTTAGTTGCTGTTGTTTGAATCTGCCCTGCTTTTCCCTATTTCTCCTGGCATCGATGTGCGGGTGCCAGGAGTGTATTTATCTGCCTCACCTGGACTGGTGCGGTGCTGAAGGGAAGGCACGTCAGCCGAGCGCAGTAGAGACAAGGGGTGTTTCCATGAGCTCCAGCACCCACACTGTCCGTGCTTCTTTTAAATCCCGGCGAGACTTCGGTTATACCCAAGCAATCAATAATTTTTTTAGCCCTGCAATGAGTTCTTTAAAAACCCTCCTTCATTTTTTTTTCAGGCTGGAAACGCAGAAACTTTTAAGCAATATTTTGGCTTTATGAGGCTCTTATCACATTGGCCACATCAGAATCTCTTAAACCTGTATAACTTTAGTCCTAAACTTTTATTCAACAGCCATTGCCTGCATCTCATCTCATCTCATCTCATCTCATCTCATCTCATCTCATCTCATCTCATCTCTTCTCTTCTCTTCTCTTCTCTTCTCTTCTCTTCTCTTCTCTTCTCTTCTCTTCTCTTCTCTTCTCTTCTCTTCTCTTTTCTCTTCATCTTCTCTTCGTTAGAAAGCAAAATAATTTGTTTTAGCATTGATCAGGGCAAGATAATATTTTTTGCTGAGTGACATTCTTCTTTTTTGCCCACTCGTTTTTCAAAAGTAATTATAGCCAGGAGTTTTAGTATTAGAATCATGGAAATTTCCCCATTAATATTACAGGACTCGCAGAGGACATCTACAATAAGCAGGAGGAGGAGGCAGTTAGACTCAAAGCACAGCTCATGAGAAAGAGACAACAATCCTTTAAGAATATTGTATTGCATAAAAATCTTGCTGTATTGCAGTGCAGAGAATACAACTTCAGTGAGTTCTGCACATTTAATGAAGCAATAACTCAGTTGTCCTCTCCCTGAAGTTAATAAAAAATTAGCTTAACACCAACATAATGCTATCCTTGATTCTTTGAGGTAATCCTCAAAAAGCTCAAATGGTGAATGTTTAATAAGGGGAACATACTTCTTCAGGATCTCTGAACTATGTATAGAGATATATAGAAATATTAAACCATTTGCTTAATTTTATTAAGGCAAACCCTGTTGCTTAACTATTTGCTTGATTTTATTAAGGCACACCATGTTGCTTTCAAATCTCCTAAAGTTAATCCCTGGTGTTTACACTCATTTTGCTGTTTACATTGGCTTCATGAGCCTTCAGTGTAAACAGAGAAAAAGAAGTAAGGATTCTTCCCATGAAACAGCTCAAGAAAGAAATCCTGACATCACTTCAACGAAGCATGCTTCCTGTTTCAACATAATTAAATTCTGAGATCTTAAAAATAAAAACAAAGAGAAGAAAAAAACCACCCTAATTTACTGTAAAGCTACAGACATCTCAGGGATAGAAAGGTGGCGAGATTATTGTTACCTATGAAGGACATTCCTCTTGATGTTCTTATTTGGGTGTCTGTTTCAAACAGAGAGGTTTCAGCCAAAGCAATTGTTGTTTCTAGGGTCAAAACTAACATTTGTTCTTCACAAGGAAAAAAATCTTTCCTGGTTCTAAGGCCCTCAAGGGTTTCAGCAGGATCACAAAATCACAGAATATGCTGAGTTGGAAGGGACCCACAAGGATCACTGAATCCGGCTCCTGGCCCTTCACAGCTCCATGCACCTGTGCCTGAGAGTATTGTCCAAATGATGGTGACCTTAGTGTCACAGGTGCCTTCTGCCTACCCTGTGAAGGTAAGACCAGATTCTTGCAGCTGGACTATGTTTATAACACCAAATGAAACAAATGAAGGCACTTGGCTTTTTGGCCATGTGCCAAGACCTGACCAGATCCTTTTTACTAAGCAATTGCTTCCTTTCCACGGACCTAAGATATGTCTTAGGTATTTGCGCGCTTTTTTGTTGGCTCTTTCTTTTCCTGAAAAAAAGAGGGTTATTGGAGTGACATTTTCATAGTATGAAGCTGAGAACGTGTCCTATGCCCTGGAGAGTCTGAAGGCAGTGAAAAAAGGTGATGCTGGGCACAGGAAGAGGGAAAAGGGGAGGCTGGTCGGCGTTTGCTTGGTGCGTGCTGCCTGCTGGAATGGGCTGCACACTCATCATCTCCTGTTCTGGATTCTGTCTGGGACAGTGTGAGCTGACATGAGCCAAACCTTTTCCAGGACACATGCTTGCAGTTAAGCATAATGGGCAATTAGCAGTCTAGTGCTTAAGCTCGTTTCCAGGCCCTGTTTCTTCTAGTGCTGTGGTCATAGCTTTAGAGTCCTTTGGGCAAAAAACCACCCCACATTATACTGCATGTGACTGCTAGAGATGTCTTTAATTTTAGAAGGTCTCAGGCCAGGGTTCCTTGAAGAAGCTTAAGAAGTTTCGGCTGCTGGCTGTTGTCCCCCTCCACCACCAGCTGTCCTGGCATGGCTGTGTGTGCAGTAAGGAGCCTGGTTGGAATATAGGTTGAGCAAATGTAGCTATAGCAAAGTTGAGCAGAAGCTTGGGCTGAAGTACAAACAACATATAGTGACAAATATTCTTAGAAACTAATCAAGATTTAAATAACTCCAAGTAGAGTTATTACAAAATACACATTACATTTCACTTCAGTATTTTTGCCTTAGTTCCTATCTTGTGAAATAACAATAATACTTCAAGCTAGCAGAGAGCTAAAGGTAAAACTTTTCCACCTTTCTGGTTTAAACGGACTGTGAAGCAGTCATGCAGTGTGAAATGGTGCTGGCATCAAGGCATGGGGCCTGCAGGCGTCCAGGCAGCAGGCTGTACAATCTTCAGGTCTTCAGTTGTATTTCCAGTTTTCTCTTCAGATTTGCCCCTCCCTGGCCCAACACTTTTAGGAGAAAGCATACTGAACACACTTATCCTGAGAGAGGCTTGACCACAGTAGCAGAGTGGGGTCAATGAAGCTGTAGAAGTACTTGAGGGGGGGGAAAAGGATTAAATACTCATAATCACAAGTAATTCAAAGGGTGTTCATTGAGGCTTTACAAATGCTCATCTCCATCTGCATAGGATAAATACAAGGAAAATAGACAAAATTTTGCTAGCTTCCCTCAGGGTCTCTCATTATTTTATGTTGCTATGGAGGGCAAAAAGTTGTAGGGGAAGAGGTAGAAATAAGGTATTTATACATACCATGTATCATGGAAATTATTTGTCTGTAGTAGAAAATATACTCTGGGCATTAGGATTGTGCATGCTTTTCATGGGAAAGAAATGGCTCTCTTGGAATGCAAACCTCCCTCATTCCTGGCCTTCGCACTGCGACATTGTAAATAATTCAGCAAGCTGCTGCCCCAAAGTCAGGAGCTTGGAAAGGAAGAAAAAGATACAGACCTTATGCGTGTCTTGGTGACCAGAGAAGTGCTGAGCAAGGCAGGGTGTGTAAGAGGGCATGTGCAGTTTGAGTCAGGAGGGAACAGCTGGGGCCACTGCAGGAGGGTTAGGTGGGTGTTGTGTGGCTGATCAGATGCAGCCAGTGCCAGGGAGAGCAGAGGGCACCCCAATGCCCCAAGACTGAGGGCTGAAGAAGCTGTTTTCTGGATTTGTGGAGCACGGACAGGCTGTGCAGCAGCATGCATCCTCCAGCTGTCAGAGCAGGCCGCCCAGGCTCTCAGGAACACAGCCTTAGAAGTCAGCCCTTTCCATTCTGCAGTCCCATAGCACAGAAGTGTTTTTTGCTTTGTTCTTCTCTGTAAAGCCACTCCCTGGGTTTTGATGCTTGTGTTGCTCTAAAGCCCCTTGTAGTTGCAGGCAGCCCCTTGATGTGGTCTGCAGAGAAGTCCTCAAGTTCAGGCAGTTGCACGGGCTGAGGTGAAATTCCTTACTTTTGGAGGGGGCCTTGGGATGCACACATAGCTAGTTTTTCTCTTTAATGTAACCTCTGTAACCCCAGCAGTCCTGCTCTTTACCACTCCCATTTTCTATTTCAACAGTTTTTACTTTTCCCTCTTTCATTGTATCACTTATGATCCCCACAACCATTTGGTTTTTCTGAAGTGTTTTTCCATTTTCATAGGGTGGGGAGAGATGAACTGACACTTTGTTCTATAATGAAATAGGCTGCTATCTCTCCTAGCATGGAAGATCAGTGACAAAATTTGCATCTGCTTTTTCACCTAAGCCTTTTTTTCATTCCCATTCAATTTTCAAAAAAAAATGTAGCTTGAGAGCACCTCCCTGAAGGTTTCTAGTAGTGCTCAGGAAAGACTCCCAACAAAAGAAACTTGCCCACGCCACAACTTCTGGTCTCCTCTTGTAGCCTTCAGCTCCTCACACTTCTCACTCACTTGGTTGGAGTGTGTGTTCCCAGTAATGTTCTTTGGATGTAGGGGTTTTTGCATGAGTCGGAAAGGGAAGGGTGAGAATATGCATGAGGTCAAGATTTTTCCTCATGTTGGTGTAAGAGTATAAACTGGCAATTAATGAAAATAAATGGTGGTTGATAAAAAAAACAACCGACGAAAAACTGACTTTGTGCACTTATTCAAAGAGGCAGAAAAGTTGTGAAGTACAGGTAAGCAAATTACACCTTCCCCTCTTTGAAATCTATGAAATTGCCTTTTCCAAAGAAAGGCATGCCCTCATGCTGCCAAACATAGTGCATAGTTTCAACCAGTGTGCTGGTACAGTAAAGTCTTTCTTTTCATATGCCTATTCTTTTGCTAAGCTCTATGCTTCCCGGTCACCTTATTCCAAAGTATAAAGAAGGGGAGAGACTTTAAAAAAGAAATGCCTGAGATAACAAGATACAATATGGTCTTTTATTCTGTAAGATCACAGAGTCAGCACCTTCTGTTCCTGCCTTTGCTTCTTTACCTGTATGTTGAACAAGTCAGACAAAGCAAAGTTTCAGAAGTCAAAGTACAGAGTGATACTGAAATATGATTTAGCATTCTTGAAAGGTTTAGCTGTTTCTCATACAAGAGGATGGGGACTATACTTGCGGAAGATCAATGTAAAAAGTTACCAAGGTAACCTTTGGAAGACCCAAATAACAAGCCTGCTATAATGAAGATGTATTTCCTTGAAGCAGTCTTAACAGTTTTTCATTTGACATGACAAGAGCACTTATGAATTATTTCTAAATGAACTGACAAGGAAAAATCTATATGGGGAAATTGTTTCTTAACTTAACCTACTTTTACTCTTTTCATTAAAGAAGAAATGGTGCCGATAAGGCCAATTTTAAAACTTTAAATTAACAATTTCATGTGTTTATAATCTGCCCAGTAGTTCAATATTTTCAGTGCTTTATTTGGCCCCGATGCTTTTAAGTGACTTTTTCTTTTCATAATTCACAGAAGTTTTTTAGGTATCTCTTAAGTTATTTAGACCGTGAACATAAATGTCCATGATTAAAACATTTTTGGGATATGTATTTCCTTTTCTTCCTTGCTTGGATAACTCCAAAATTACTTCAGCTGTAAACTTGGCATGCAGTTGCTTTGGAACAGAATGTCATTTTTCTGAGTGTGCAAAAAGAAAATTCTCTCTGAAACAGTGCTCTCCGTGCTCTCCCCTTGTGACACATATTTCAAAAGAGTACTTTAGTTTAGAGTGGCAGTCCTGGTTTCATGGGAAATAAGCATGAATGGCCTTTTCTATCCTCAGTGTGAGGATCTGACCGATGGCTCTTAGAAAAGTAAGTATAGAGAGGAGTGTAGTTCTGGAAGCAGTTATGTGTCTTCCCACATTTTCTTCCTCTCTTCCCAAGCTGAGACAAATTATTGTGGACAGACAATAGCCCTGTCTACAGTTATAAAATGAAGGATATTTGGCATGAGGTAGAGGTCAGAGGTGGGCTTACGAGTCAAAGACTAGGAGTGGTGAGCAGCAGATGGTGTGGGAAAGAATTTGAGATGCCAAATCGATCTCTGTGAATTGTCTTTGTGGTGTGAAATCCCATCCTCTCAGTCCTTCCTTTGCTTCCAAGCTCTGAGTGACTTGGAAACTAGTTCAGAAATAAAGTGTACAAGTTCCCCATCCGTTCTTCCCACTCAGTCCATCCTAATTAATTTATAAGAAAGGCTACATAAACCAGTCTGAAAATGGGAATGGAAAAATAAAGCTTTTGTTTTCACCACTCATTGCCAGAGATTTTCTCCCATTTCTTAGAATACCACCCAACATTCAATTCACAAAGTTGTTCACAATGAGCTTTCTTCAGGCTTACCCTAATAGTGTTTCACTGTGTATAAATACTGCTGTGAAAAGAGACTAAATGATGAAGACTGACTGCACAGGTCAGTGGCTGGGTCCTTCCTCGAGGAAGCAGGACCTGGACCTGCCTCTGCTCCAGGCAATGTTTATTCACAGAGACTGAAAAGTGTCAAGAGTTAAAACTGTCACTCTAGCCTAGTCCAGCAGCTAGTGTCCACAGAAATTCCTCAGATGTGGGAAGAGGTGGATTTAGATATCTAAGGTAGAGAAACTGCCATAGCCTGGTCTACCCTACCTCCAGTGAATTCTCTTCAATGAACTGAAAATAACAACTTCTTTCCTCTGATAGTTCTGTGATTTTTTTCCCGTAATCAAACCTATCTAATACCTAATATTTAAATTGTTTTCTCAGTTAATGTGAGTTTTTAATTTTTTTCTTTTGCTCAGTTTTAGATTTGATTTGTTATTAAAAATCTAGTAATATAAATGTTCCCACTGTGTTTTATTAGTATAATTGAGAGTGTAGTTTATGCTAATTTAAAGCAATTACTTCCTCCTCTTGATTACTCAGGCTGCTGTCACTGTTACATAAAGAATTTAAAATGTGGGTTTATATTCTTTCAAGCCTTGAGTAATTCCTTTCTCACCATATTTATTTTGAGCTAAGTGAATGTGTCTTTGTTCTTTCTTGTCTTTTCTGCCTTCTGGTATTACTTGGTGTGTTCTGGACTAACCAGCCTTTCCCAGGGAAGAATGGTTCAGCTAAAGAACACACAGTGCCATTTTATTTATTTTACCATTTGCAAATACAACTAAACAGAGGTAATGCACCCTGGAAAGAGGAAGAAGGACGGCTTCTCAGATGGTGGGCTTTCTTGTGTTCTTTGGTTGTTTTGCTGGAGGCTGAAAATTCAGCAAAACACATGATTAGCCCATGTTTGAAATTCCCTGTTTTGTTGGAAATTAAGCACAAGCTGAACTCTTCCTATTCAGCAAAGAGTATTAACACATGCTGAAATATCAGTAGCTACTTTAGTGTGACGACACTGAAGGTGCCTGCTTTATCCTATCCAAAGTCAAGAGGTGAACATGATCCCTGCTTTATGTATAGCATGGTTTCTCCAGGGACCCTCTTGGGCCATTGAGGGCATAAGACAGACTTGAGGGTGATGCCCCAACTGTAGGGGGGACAGGACATTAAAGGACAAGTTAATGTCCTAATTAAATCAATCACAAGTAGCTTACCCCTTCAACAAAGCTATATTTGGTAGATACCATACTATGAAGGGGTGAAAGGGGAATTACCGTTGGTATACAGTTGGTAGCTGCTTTGAGAACCCAATGCCAGGATGAAACTTGTCAAAAACAGTAGACCCAAGTCTGGAGAAAATGTGAAAATCTTTAATGATGATCTTCTTGACAGCCTACTAGGAAAAAAAATAGATGAGATATCTTGGAGTCAGCTATCAAGAGTGTAAGATGTGCTATGCTTATTTTCCTTGCATGTGCCAGTTAAGAATGACTAAAGGTGTCTGGCAAACCGGAGGCCTTCAAGTCCCAGAGGAGTAGAGGGCCTAAGCCCTGGTCCAGCTCTGCTCTTGAGATGCCCAGCGTCTTGGTGCTCAGGGGTCCTGGGGAGGGCTGTGGGATTCATCTTCATCAAGCATCAGACAAGGGCTGTTTTAGGAGTTCATGACAAAACCTGCAAATCCAGAAGAGTGGTGCTGGCTGAAATCTTCTTGGTGGGCAGTGGGCTCTGAGATGAGTCTTGGGGTCTTCTCAGATTGTGCGTAACATAGGAGGAGAGCTGAGAAAGGCTGAATAAGCTATGAAGTGGATCATTCCAACAGCCTAGAAGATTGTTCTTTCCAGTACTGAATTTGGAAAGACAGGATGTTGGGATTATAGAGAAGCTACTTGGAGTAAGTGGATCATCTTTATCCAATAATAATACAGTATTTGGCATCCAAAGTATGATATTTTGCACTTAGATTTCTGTGTAAACTAAATCACTTTACATTACACTGTTGTTTTTTTATATTTCTACTTAATTTATTTATTGGAGGCAATTGTTTATATCAGACTACTCATGCAATGTCCAAACTTTTTTGGATCATGTATACTAAGAATAGCCTTGGCTACTGAAAGTGGCATAGATTTATATTTCATACTTATCTGAAAATACCAAGGACTAGAAAATAGTTTCTGAGAAAGTTTTAAATATTGTTTGAAAATGAAACATAAGAAAACTGATTTATGGCTATACAGGATCATATAGACAGAGCATAATATGTTAAGAAACATATGGTCCATATATAGCACATGAACTTAAAAATGAAAACTGAAAGACATTTTACTGATTGAGTTCCAGAAAAACTAACAGATGTGAAAAGACATGGTTATTTAAAGGCTGAAAAAGTAACTCAAATACACTTAGATTCTGACTATATTTCAGTGAGTAAACAAATGCAGTCCTTACTCCACAGTAATGTAACCTGTCATTCCAATGCTAAACACAGTCTCAGGTAAGGAAGATGCTTTGTCTGATTGTTTTATGGCCACCTTCCACACTTTAACGATGTATTGAAGTGAAATCTAAGTGTGGGCAAACTACAAAAGAATATAGAGACTCTTTCCAATTTAAAAGACACTATGAATTGTTGTAGTTTACTTCCAGGGAGGTACTGAAGCCCATCGATCTCCTAACAGGCCAGCTGAGGGTACTGCAATCTCTCACCCTGCTGGGGGTGCTGTCACTGACTGTGGCACTGTGGCACTACCTGGCCCTCCCAGCAAATGGCTGCTGCTGAGCCCCTTCTTGTTCAGGGAAGCAGGGCCTGATGGATAACTACAGCTTTCTCCTCACTTTTCTGGGACTTCTCTGTGGCACTGTTTTTTCCACTTGTGCAGTAGTTAGTTTTCCTCATTTCAGGAAAGCTCTGTGTACTGTTGGCATGGATGCAGTAATGCGTATGGAACTGCCTTCACTCCAGCTTGGCATAGCCTGGCCATAGCTTGGGTGCCACATGATAATGATGTTCTGCTCTGAGTTCATACAGACAATTTCAGGGTAAAGGCACAGCACGAAACTGATTACCAGATTACATTTTATTTGTTAAATTTTTACTGCCAACAGCTTACAGCCTCTCTGGAGACAGTTGATTATGTTTTCCACCCTATTATGAAAATAAATCTCCTCTCTTCCTCAGCGTGCCTTTTCTGTTTAAGCAAAATTAAGTATCTGATCCTTTGAGAGACTTGCTGTGGTTAAATCACTGCCTATATTTCCTTTAGTAGTGATCTCAAATGAGTTTGGGAAGATTATAAAACTTTCTGCAACACACTGATTAGTCCTCTTAATTAATAGGGCTGAATAGAGCCAAAAATACAGCTTCCAGAATATTCACCCTCAGCCTGGCATGGTTTTGTGTTGCTTCCAGTGTCATTTAAGCATGCCGTTATATTTCCAGGACTTTGGATTGTCTCTTCACATGATGTTTTAGAACAGCGTTTTTCAAATAGATGATGTCTGGTGCAAATGATTTGGAAAGGCATCCTTGATTCTTGTGGAGGCACATGTGAACATTCTTCCTGGTATTTGGCTGCTTCTTTTAAAGAGCCATGTAAGGGAATGAACAGCACTTTGTATTTTAACAGCAGGGAAACACTCTTCTAGGATGTGCCCTTTCCATATTTTCAGGTGCAAAGTGTGCTTCTGGTACTGCTGAGAACCTCTGGACCTCTGGTACATGAACCTCTTGAGAATCCCAGCTGCAGAGATTGTGCAAATATGTTAAAGCAGCACTGTTTGGATCCCACCATGCAGAAAACTTCTCCTTGTTTAATATTTCCAGCTGAGGGTGGAAAGATATCCTTCCAGACTGGAACGATCTCTGGGGTATTAGCGAACATTGCCAGGTTTATGGCCAAACTGAAATGTGGAAATCATGGATTAATGTCCCTTTTGTGCAACTTCTCAGCTAATTACTTAATTCTGAGCACATGAGGGGTTCCATTGACCACGTGTGTGTTTTCTGACACTTCAGCTACATGACTGTGCTTGTAAGATTGAAACTTTGTATGAAATAGTTTGTTTTATTATGTGCTCAGGCTGTGGTTTGACATGATTATTTAGGGTGTTTCATACCCTATCTAATAGACACAAATTGCAAGGTGCTGGGCAGACTCACTCTGCTGGTTCATACTGGTTCAAAACAATGTAGGTGGGAGGTATGTCTTGTCCTAGAGACTTACACAGTCTGTTTGAATTCTTATTATATAAGCTGTATGTAAGATATTACATAAAGTATTATAACACTTTCTTTTGGCTGTGGTATTGTTTGTCCTCCCATGGCTGGCAAAAAATCAACATACCTAACATGTTTTTCACTCTGATTCAGCATAATGCAGAGGTGTTCACATCCGATATCAGATTTGTGCTGCTGGGTGATCCAGTAATACAGCTTCTGTATCCATTACCATGACTTATGTCACTTTTTATGGGAGAACCTAATCCAAAATGAGCAAAACTCTCTCTGAAGTCAGGTGGCTTTGGATCAAGCCAGTCTCTCATTTGCCTTGCTCCCTCCAGGATGAAATGGACTGGGGACCTTAATTGGTTTTAAAAGAATGCTTCAATTTTCAAGAGAATGATTTTGACTTAATCTCATTTAGTAAAATGCTATACAAGTGAATTTGACACAAATAAGGAGCAGTACATTTTATATTTAACAGTGGAATATCTTAACTATCTTTTTTAACTGATGTATTTATGGGTTTTTTGAAAGAAATCTTCAGTGTAGTTACTGACTTGTTCATGCATCAGTCCTGGGGAGAGCAGGGAAGAAACACGGGATGTGATATCGGTCATGAGATCACCCCTGACTCAAAGTTGACCCCAGCCTAAGACAGACAGCTAAGGCATCTAACAGCAGTATCTGCTTAAGCTACCAAAATTAGATGTAGTTTGGGATTTCAAAGACTTCAAATTATGGGAGAGTTTCAATGTGGTTTTAGTTTTCACCGGGATTAATTACAATGCTCTGTTACCACAGGCTGCTGCTGGTTTTTTTTCCTAGTAGCAAACCTGAATGCACTCCTAATTCTCTTGACCACAACTCATTCCCAAAGTCATACACATGATAAGGCTCGTGACTGGAGTAAAAAATAAAAGCTGCTCACAAAGCTGTGCCTCAAACCTTTTCAGAATTGTAGAATATTCCCAAGATACATTTCTCTGCCTTGTCTTCCAAAAGGTTTGCACCTGCCACACGGAGGGGAGCTGGTCTTATCAAGGATATCATGGAGGCCGGGAGGTTTCGCATCGCAATGAAACCACATTGCCTCATCTCTCCAGATAATCACTCACCTGCTCGCACACACATGCTTCTGGCTTCAGACTCAGAGTGTGACGTGCTGAAGCCACAAAAAAAGGCTGTAGGTTGTTGTGGGAATAGTTGGAAAAAACAGTCAGCAGGCATTTGTGGCATTTCCTTTGCGTTCCTGCATTCTCTGCTTCCCTGGAACAAGGCAGCCATAGACCTGAAGGCTTGGAAGTGGAAGGGGAAAAATTAAGCCGGTTTAGGTAGTATCATGGGCATATGAGATACACTGAAAAAGGAGATTATTGAGTGATGGCAGTACCAATTAACAAAAAATTGGCTGCAAAATTTACGATAACCCCCTGTACCAGGACAGGCTGGGGGCTGATCTGCTGGAGAGCAGCTCTGTGGAGAAGGACCTGGGGGTCCTGGTGGACAAGCCGTCCATGAGCCAGCAGTGTGTCCTTGTGGCCAGGAAGGCCAATGGGATCCTGGGGGGCGTTAGGAAGAGCACTGCCAGCAGGTTGAGGGAGGTGATCCTGCCCCTCTGCTCAGCCCTGGTGAGGCACATCTGGAGTGCTGTGTCCAGTTCTGGGTTCTTCAGGACAAGATGGACATGGAGCTCCTGGACTGGATCCAGTGCAGGGCAACAAAGCTGATTAAGGGACTGGAGCATCTCTCTTCGGAGGAAGGGCTGGGGAAGCTGGGCCTGTTCAGCCTGGAGAAGAGATGACTGAGAGAGGATCTCATCAATGTCTGTCAGTATCTGAAGGGAGGGTGCCAGAGGACAGAGCCAGACTCTGCTCAGTGATGCCGAACAGTAGGACAAGAGGCAATGGGCAGAAACTGATGCACAGGAAGTCCCACCTGAATGTAAAGAACTGTTCTGCTGTGCATGGGATTGAGCACTGGAACAGGTTACCCAGAGAGGTTGTGGAGTCTACCTCACTGGAGATATTTCAGAACTGTCTGGACTCAATCCTGTGCCATGTGCTCCATGTGCTCCCTGCTTGAGCAGGGAAGTTGGAGTTGATGACCCACGGTGGTTCCTTCTGACCTTACCCATTTTGTGGTTCTGTGATTTGCTTCATCTGTCCTCCTTACTCCCACTGTATGCCATCTTACCTCTGTGATTTCTATTAGGATGAGAGCATTTCCAGCTTTTCTTTGCTGATTAGAGCCATGAAAAGCCTTAAAGATTTATTTGTTTGTTTGTTTGTTTATTTTTTGCAAAACCAAAGCCCTGTTTTCACCCAGATCCCACTCCGCTTAGGAATGTTAGTGGGTGAGAGAGAAAATAAAACATCAGGAGAATCTCCCAGTCTGAGGGCTGATTTGGGACAGCAAATGCAGGTGGCAGGGAAGCCAGTGGGAACTGGGATGGAGGCCTGGGGAGGGACACAGTGTGGGTGAGCATGAGGACCAACTGAGATTGAAAGGCACATTCATGGCACTCAAAAGTGTGAAGAAAGATCAGGTGGGAGGACACGCAAAGCCTTGGGCAAAGCAAGAGAAGCCGAGGATGGTGGTATGGGGAGATGGGGTGTAGAGAGGCTCTGGCATACAACAAGAGGAGAGAGTCGTGGGAAACTGGGTGCATGGTGAAGGTCCCAGTTGTAAGGCAAGGAAAAAAGTTCACAGTGGTGTTCTTAATCAAATTAACAGTAAGAAGAATTTTTAAAAATTAAAGAAGGGATTAACGAAAGAGGCAGAAAGAAACAAACAGCATAGTGACTGTGTAAAGAGAAAGCTCAGAAGAAACTTTAGAAGAGGAATAGTTCAGATTTGATAATTAAATCTGTATTGTAGGTCTATATTGACAAGGAGCAAATGGTGTCCTTGAAAGGTGCCTTCTCAAATTATTGTCTCTTCCTCATCAGGAAGAAATAAGCCTGTGTATTTTTACCCCCTACAACTTTCTCTAGAAATTTTTTGCTTAAAAGGAAATATTTATCTTTTCAGAAGAACAAAAAGTCAGCTTAGACTGAGAGTGCTTTTTCTTTTAATCTTTTGGTTAGTTTAAGGAGCTGAAAAATCAGTCTGAGGCTCAGCCAGAGCAGTTACAGGTACTTTGCAAGCTGCAAAAGTTCATCCCTCTCCAGGACAGACTGAAACACATCTCTTAGCAAGGCAAAGTAGGAGTGCACACAGAATTACTGACAAGCACTGCACTGGAACTCACTGACATGACTTGGAAACATGCCTCATTTCCATTGCTTGGCTAAGGATTTGTTCAGCACGTCCTGAAGAGAATGACAAAGTGCCGTCATACCCATGAGCTGCTGCCAGGCTGATCCTGAGGACTGCGTTGAATTTCGTTGCTCTGCAGTAGGGACCCTCCTGCCAACAAGAGGCATATTTCAGCAGTGCACTGAGTGTGACCTCTTGCTTTCAAGCAGGCACAGCTCTGATGCTGGCAGGGGGCCAGACGAGTGCAGTGTAGGGCCAGCTTTACTGATTCACATCAGCCATACGTCTTCCCACACCAGTGAAATCCTCAGCTGACCTGTAATCAACGCAAAGGAGGACGGATCCATTGCTAATCCTGTAACTCAGTGTAGTTTTTATGATATTAAAATCTTACCAATTAGTGATGCACTGCAGGATGGGTCTATATAGCTAATCAAAAGCAGAGCTCACACCTTCTTAAATTTTCAAGCTGAGAACAAATGAGTATCTAAATGTAATGGGAACAAAAAATATTAACAATACATCAAATTAACCATTGCAATATATTGTCTGTTGGTTGGCTAGTACTTGTTACAGTATTCCTGCTTAAACTGAAAATGCAAATGTTAGCTGGATGTGAACATGCAGGCAGTTACTGGAAAGAATGGGCAGATTCTGTGTGTTCTTTCGATTCAAGATACCAAACTACTGCACATGCTTGAGAAGAAATACACTTGAATTCTGCTTTCCACTTTGGGCAGCTACTAACTCACCATTTCCATTCCAAATGTTCATTTATTTTGTTTATCTTTTTTCATCTCTTTCCCAGGACACATGGTTGTCTCCAGAACAAATTCTCCCTGTTAAAGATCTGCAATGTGTTAGAACTTATTCCTCCAGCCAAAACAACAATCTGTGTAATAATTTCTGCATTATGAAAACAGGCCAACTACTAAAAGTTGGTAAAAATCAAAGTACTCATTTGTTACTTGCACTGTAGTCTGCTGGGAGAATGAAATTGAAAAGACTATCAATGCCTCAGGAGGATAGTGAGAACTATTATTGCCCAGGAAATAAAAGTTTGCATTGAAACTGTGTGGATAACAACCCTGTGCATGTGAAGTTTCACCCTGTTTCAAAACAAGACAAATTATTTTTTTGACAGTGGGAACTTTTCCTGGGATATAGGAATGATGAACACCAAGACAGCAACCAAAAGACACTGTCTTACAACTGTTTGTGATCAGATTTTCTGTTCTCATGCTGCTTCCCCAAGTTGGTCAAACTAGAGGTGCTTTGATTTTACATGACAAGCTTTGTGATGCACTTGTGAGATGGCAACTGAGCCCCCCACCACCCCAAATTTCAGACAGAGACTGCTGTTGCAGTTAATAGATGCAACACACCCATGAGTGTGCATCCCCTGAGGCAGCTGACTTCCCAACACTAGATTCTCTCTCTGCTTGAGAGCTGGGAAAAGTCTGATGGCTCCAGCAAACATTTCTGAATTGCAAATGTGGCTTTGAATAAAACAGACACATACAGCCATTTATTTATTGATTTGTTTGTTTATTTATGCTTAGACCATGGACATTTATTTAAAACTTCAGAATGAAATCCAGTTGGTATTTACACACAAGTGTTTTACATTTATATAAATTTAGCTTTGTATTTTGGGGGGAAGGGGAGTAAAGGTAGGCAGGCACAATGCTTTGGCATCCTGTACAGTAGCTCACAGCTCAGTCACATGCACGTTTAGTCATTGCCATGGTTGGGACTGGTGTGACTTGGATCCAGTGCTCTCCTATGCTTAGACTGCTTTGTGAGTAAATCCTAGCTCTGTACCTCACACTACAAAGGTGGACACCTGGCCTTACCCAAAAGCCACAGATAAGCAGCAGTTCACCTCTTCCTGTCTTGCTGGGGACGCTGTTTATAGTGAGCGGGGACTCGGACTCAACAGGACCCACATCCCCAGGATGCTGCCACAGCTCTGTGGTAGCTGACGCTAGGATCAGCTCAGCCATCTCTGCACAGAGCACCTCCCTGCTGCTGAAGTGACAGTGAAAGTGTTTCACGTGTTTCTTTTTATATTGGTACTGCTAAGGCCTAGTATTAATCTGCTTGCAAGTCTGGATGAGAGAAATGCAGTGCAGCTTTACTGAGCACAATACAGCCTGGCTACACCAAATGCCTCTCGAGAGGCATCGTGTGGCAAGTGTGGACTGGCTGGTACAAGTTATGTCTTGGGAAGACCCAGGAGTGTCCAAAAGAAAAATCCACCCATCTGGAATCACTTGTATGAGAGCCCGTGATTTCTAAATCCCTAAGCGCCAGATCCTACAGTCTGCACACACCCCAAAGTATGATTAACATTGACAGGGGAAATGGCTGCACAGACAGTCTTGAAATGAGAGCTTACTTGTGTTAAATATAGATTAAATTCCAAGTTTAAAGTAGCAGTCAAGTTTTTAATTGCTCCTTTCAGCTGTGGTTTTCGAAGAAGTAGAGAATAACTGCACAAGTGTTGGTTAACTTAGAAAAATCTAATCTGAAAGGAGATTTTGCAAAATGTTCGGAATACTAAAACAGAGCCACTTCTGCATTGTGCCAGAAAAGCTCCAAGTCAACAAAAAAAGTCTGTCTCCAAGCCGGACCACCAAAATAGAAACTAAAGATAGTGCTACAAACATAGTCTCAGAAATTGGTTCACATAATTTGGTTATCCTCTAAGTGAAAAAAAAAAAAAAGAGAGAAATTATTTTAAATTTCTGATTTTAAAATGTTTAGAAACATCCCTCTTGTATTGCAGGCCATCTTCATTAATGTAAAAGCCAAGACTCATGGTTTGTTAGCACACACACCTTTATGCAGTAAAAAGTGCATGAAAAGATGATTATCATGTACTTCTAAGGCTTTGCAGTAAAGTGAGAGAAATTTCTGTGCAAATTCCTAGATCAATCAATTTTCCTTTCATGGAGTAAAAAGGAACAAAATATCTTAGAGTAACTGAGATGGGTTTTCAGGACCTTTTCTGTTTTATAGGAATTACTGTTTTCTGGAAGAAACAAACAACTTTTCTGATGCCACAACCTGTTAAAATAACATCTTTAACAATGAAAACACTCAACTGGAAAACTGGAAATAAGTAAATGTACATGAGTGTGATGCTGAATGTAAGAGACTCATCTGTTGAGAAAAACTGGAGTAATTTTTATATAGCTGCAGTAGGAGCAGCTTCACTTTGAACAAAATGGGTTGAATGATATTTTTTGACATAATGCTGCATCCTAGGTGAGGTGGCTAAGCTTTGTTTTAGAAACATGAGAAGTAAAAGCTTGCACTGTAAAGAACAGCACAGTGTCTCAGAGGACAAGAGACATGACAGGAACAAAATAAACTCGAAGACACAGAAGTTGAGCTTCTCTTACCCACTACCTAGCAGAAGTATTTAGAGATGTTGGAAGCACCTTCATTCAGAAGAAATTAGAAGGAACACTGGGATATTTGGAAATTTGTGGGCTGAATCATCATCTTTAAAGGAAACACTGAGAAATTGCCAAGGGCCCTAGCAAACTGTTGAACTACACAGAACAACAGGAGGTAAAATCCAGCATACATAAAAGCAAAGGAGCACACACGGAAGGTAAACCATGAGTGTATCTAGGAGAGCTCTAAATAGTTTCTACTCAGGGCGTTGCCACTGACTGCCCCTGGGAACTCCTAGTCAAAAAAAAAAAAAAATAGTAATTCCAGGACAAAGACTGGAGTGGAAGCTGCAATAGGAAATAACACAGGGAAGAAATGTTCATATGCCACCTTCAACAACTTGATCTGTACAATGCATCTCTCTAATTTATGACTCAGTATTGACTGTCCTTAGCATGACACACAACAAAGTCTTACAGACTTTGCTATTCCTTACTGCTTGAAAGAGGCCTCCAAATAGAGTGTTTCCCCTAGTTTACTGTTGACTATGTTTTCTCCAGCCTCCTGTGGCTCTGTAGTTACAATTTCTAATACTTACATACAAATTTGCCAAACTCATCTTCTCTAGACATCAACTAAATTTCTGCTTCCACCATCAGCTCCTGGAGCAAGATGAGCTCAGGCAGTCATAGCATGACGTGATTTTCTGTACTGTTCTCACCAGCCCTCAGCCACCACTCACCCACCTCTCCCAGCAGCACCAACTGTTCCAGCACCACTTGGAACTCCACAAGCCCAGGTGTCACAGGGAACAGGGGTGGTGACTTGACCCCTTCCTCTTGCCAAAGCCTCTGCAGCAAGCATGGCAAGCAGGCAAGGAGGGAAAGCAGGGAATCTAAAGCTAGCCCCAAACGTCATCCCTTTTCTGGAGCTCTGTGTAAGTACTAGTGTGTGGGGTGGGTGCATTTCCTACTTCACCAAATCCTTAAAATGGACACCATAGGTCAAAGTCATTAAATATGGACAACTCTCCCATCCTTTCCTATCTCAAAGGGCTCGCTCCTCCTCACTGACCCACCCGGGTGCTACTGACTCTGCTTCTAGTCCTGCCTGATTTCAAGGGGTGCAGCAACAGAGAGGAGAACAGCAGGCAAATGGCACTCTCTGAAGCTCCCTAAGTAAGTCCAGCCTTCACCACGATGCCTGAAATTGCTCTCCTTTTCACATCTCTCCCACAGATTGGGACAGGGGGGAATGAGGAGGGGGAGGAGAGAAGATGACAGATCAGAAGATTAGGTCCTTTGATTGATGTGCATAAAATAATAATAATCAGTAATGCCACTGTAAACCTGTGGTTCAACTTCACAGGCATTAAAACATGAATACATCAGTTAATTTAACTGCCAGTAGTCTTGAGCAGAACAAACTCACAGATGAAGCTATCTAGAGCTAACGTTTCAAAGCTTTTGGGTTCTTGCTTGACCAGACCCATTGCATCACTAGTTTTAAAACACTCTACATCAAAAAGGCCACATACTCAAGGCAGTAACACCATCTCAAGAAACTCACTTCTGCATTTTGAAAGATAATTAAGACATGTTTTACTTCCTTGTGGCTGGCCAGGTTAAGCCACAGAGTAAGCCATCTTACAGGACACGTCTGGCAAGTAATTTTCACCTCCTACCACAGCCAAATCTTCCCATGCCCATGCCATTCAAAATACAGGGCATGCTGTGATATACTCCTGGGCAACACAAGCTACAGCAATAAGTAGGTTTACCTTTTCTGGTCCTCCACCACTGGGAGATATTAACCAGGCTATAACAAACAATTCCCAGACTTTGGAAAGTTGAGTAGCATTGTACTTTTCTTACACTCTACATAAACATCTCAGCCATCTTCACCTGTTTCTCAGTTCCAGCACTTCTCACAGAGCTTCAGAGAACAAGATATCAAGATTGAAGCTGCAGAACACCAGAAAAACCAAAAAGTAACACAAAAAGGAAGAGTTTCTTTGTTTCCATGCTCTGCAGAAACTGCTCATGCAGAGACTGTGAGCTGGAGAGATCAAGAGAAGCAAAAAGGTACTGTGTATCTCCAAGCCTAGCAGTTCTGGTGCTGTGAACCAGTGGGGCACCAGGTGACTCAAGGTCTAGTTCTCAGCTTCTCCATTTGGGGAAACACTCCATAGTAACAGCTTCCTCATACAAGGGGCAGGTAAAGGATGTGCTTATCCATTCCTCCCCATCTGATGGGGAACAACAGAGATTATTTATACCTCTGTGCAACACAGGCCTGTGAACAACTTGTGCTGTTCTCAGCAGTGCAACAGTGTTGTAACATGCTAAGGGTTTTCAATGCTTTGAGCACTGACAAAAAACCCCCAACAAATCAAATGTTTTTAAATGCTTGCTAACAAAAGTAAAAAAAACCAACAACTAAGTTGTCTTAACACACTGGTAAATGGTATTGTTTTCTACTTTAATAGTGCTGAGAGATTCAATTTTACTCCATTTCATTTGCATGTTATCAAAATGTTTAAAACAGAAAATGCATGGTAGGAAATGGTGCATACCGGGTATCACCCACTGTCCTCTCAGCATTTGCAGCTATATTCCAGTCATACAATGAAAGTACTTTGACGTTGTGTGGTTTTTGGGGGTTTTTTTTGGAGTTTTGGTTCTTTTTGTTTTGTTTTGGGGTTTTTTTGTTCTTGTTGTTTTTTGGGGTTTGTTTTTTTTTTTTTTCTTTAAAGCATGCTAAGGCACAAGAAGAAGAGTGATCTTTTAAGGTCCCTCCTTGGGCTCCATAGTTCCGTAACCAGTTCCATGAAATGCCCACAAGCTTGGTGGGTCAGCATCACTGACAGCCTGGCCACCTTCACCTGCTGGCCAGGGCTCCTTTTTCTGCTCATATATTGGCCTACAGAGCACCTGCAGCAATACTGATGCACATGTAATCTACTTTCTGCTACCAAACCTCACTGAGATACTCTGCCCAAAGCTTTTCCTTTGGCCAATAACAAATTAAGCCAGAAAGCTGAAACTTCTTTTCCTCAATGTGAAAGCAAACAACAGACTGGGTACCCTCAAAGTCACTATTTTTGCCCTTGAATACCACCAAATTTTTTGTGCTGCTCCTGGAAAAACTTCATGGTTTTACAGGTGTAAACTTACCCATTTCTCCCAGCAACCCCATGTAATGGCAGAGAGATTTCCCCTGTTATCCACCAGTACTCAATAACAAGGTCACATATCTCCCTTGGGAGACTGTTGGTGAAGGAGAAAGAACAAGGAAAATGACACAGGGAAGGAAAACTAAATGCTTCTCCCAATCCAATACCACTTCAAGGAGCCTATTGCTTCAAGTCCACTCAGTCACACTAAGTACAGCAAGACAGATACCTACATGCCCTGCGCAAAGGTACCCTCAGATTTCCCCACCTTGAACTGACCTTATTTTATTATCACCAGTCCAGAGTTGCTAACATTTGTAATCTCAGCACGTCTGTTAAATATTTGTATAATTGTCATTCCACAGCTAAAAGCTGGGGAAAAAAATATTTTCCCTTAGAACTGCATAGATCATCCCAGGGAGGTGTGCACAGTAGGGAACCATCTACCTGCCCTGGTACTATTTCTTTGTTCCAAACACCATGAATGACATTTCATTATTACGAAGTGAAAAAAATCCAGGGGCTGAAAGATTAGGGAGGCATGGTGGAAGACACATGCCAGAATGCCCAAGTGCAAGGTGGGAAGTTTAGGCAGAGGAGGTTTGAACTCTTGGCCCATGTTACACATTTCAAGGACATGCCTTGTCCCTGCTTATGCCAGGAACATCCACAGGGGACACACAGTCCAGGTCTTCTGCCACCATATTGTCTTGCAGGTTATCAACTAAGCAGCCCCATCAACCAGCATCAGCACACTTTACTGCCCACTACCTTCATGTAACCTTGTATCTGGGGGTAATAGAGGGCATTTATGGACACTGTGAGTATCAGCAATGCAAACGGTACTTACAGTATCTGCAGCCAGTGTAAGCCATGTAGCTGTTTTTAGACAACCACTCCTGACTTCAGATCATTAGAACTGCCATTTGAAGTGGCAAGTGGCATCTTCTACACCTCCTGATGTAGGTTCAGATAAAATGCTCATATTACACAGTTCAGAAAATAAAAAAAATCTGGAAACTGAAAGTGATCCGGTTTGGTTATGAACAGAATTAAAAAAAAAAAAAAAAAAAAAACTACCAAAGTTTTGGGGAAAGAATTTTAGGGACANAAAAAAAAAAAAAAAAAAGCTACCTAAGTTTTGTGGAAAGGATTTTATGGACACAAATGTTTACAATTAAACCATTTAAAGAAAACACTTTGGTTTTTTTATGTAAACATTCCCCTGCTGCCTCAGAAATATTGACACGGCAACATTGCACTGAGACAATGTGAAAAAGAAGTATTCTTTAAAGTAAAGAAAGAGCAACAACCATCAAAACAGATAAAAGTACTTATTAAATTATCTCACGTTTACAAAGAGTAAGATATTGTAAACATGTTCCTGCTATTTAAATCTCTGCTGCTCTTTAGCTGATTGCCCAGAAACTGCTAAACTGCAACAATGCCAAGTGGTTTTGATGAAAATTCCCAGGTGAAGAAAAAAAGTAAATGCTGGACCCAGAAGATTTTATGGATAAAAATTTATGTCCTTTATTGGGTTGGGCTGAGGCATGCTAAACTTCATGACAGGGTAAAAAACAAACCTGGGTACCAAAATAAGATGGGAAAATAAGATCTTTATAATTTTTCCAGCCAAGTTTTCAAAGACATAATCTCTTTGTAGGAAGAGCTACCAAAAGCACTTCCACAGACACTATCAATTGTTGCACTCCCTGTTAAGCATATGACCTAAAAAGAAGTTTGGTAACTTCACTAGGCAACATTTCCACCAACACCAAAGCTGTTAGAACTGAGTCACATCCCTTCCCTCAATGACTACAACAGTCTCTGAGGCTTTTGGGTTTGATTTTACCAAAGGAGTGGACAGAAAAACATGCTGCCAATGCCACTGGCTTCTCAAAAACACACAAGCCTTGCAGGTAGCTCGGGAGCCTCCAGTGTGCTCTCCCTCTAGCCACACTTACAGACACACTCTGACTTCCTTCATGCTAGACCATGCAACTTAGTAGAACTACCCACACAGGGTGAAAGGCTCTGTACATACAGACAGGCTGATCAGACACTGCCCTCAGAACATGTTTGCTGTGCTCACCAGACTTTTATAAAGAAGATAACCAAGTTGGCAAGATGATTGGAGACAGTGGAAGATGGGAAAGCAATGTTTGAAGCTTAAATTGGAAGTCACACTGAGTAACTGAGAGGATCTCATCACAGATGGGAAGTAATTTTGTTCAACTGCAGATGCAACAGGATACCCCACATGCAAAACATTCGGCTGTCACCTTATCTTTAAAGACACATCATTGTACTAATAAGGCCAGAAGAGTAGTAACAGCCTCGTCTTTTCAGATGCCTCAAATACCTCAAACTGAACTGCTGCACACAGGTGGAAGTTAGAAATCCCATTTATTTGACTCTACTTCTGCTACATCTCAACTCTGAACTCCCCAAGCACATCAGCTTGCTTAAAAGACTTCCGTATTTTAGTCTTATCCCTATGTTGCAACTCGTTTTGTGCTGTCAGAATCCCACTGCAGTAGTTTTGATTTGTTCTTTGCAAAAACAATGCATCAATCCAGCACAAAAGCATGTCTGTGGGAAAAAAAAGCTACCCTGCTAGAAATCCCTAAAAAATAAACTTATTTGAAATTACTCCTCAATGTATGTTCCTTAATTCTAGTTAACTCAGAGAAAACTGTTTTTCCATAAGCTGCTGGTCCTCCTAAACAAATAAATTCCCACACATCTTACAAGTATTCCCAACTGGAAATTCCATCTGCCAGGCTTAGTGAAAAGCTCAGTGGCACATTTGTAAAAATGCCCAAAAATTTTTGAGCAAAGCATAAGAAATTGCAGCAACAATTTCTGAAAAAAACAAATTTTTCAGCAAAGACATCCCCCCCATGCTATGAGATAGGACTTACAGAAATAGTATTTCTAGAAAAATACCTCCAGTGTATCACTGGTTTCCACTGCATATCACAGTTACTCAGAGTAACAAAATCATGGTTGAATCCTAAGCCTCTCGCCAAGTGTGTGCTCTATCCCCACACAGCACTTAGTTAAAGGGTTATCCCCAGTGTCAAGGATAGAAGCAAACCTTTCAGTAACTTAACTGCTGAAATTTGAATAAACCCCTTGAAGTCCAACACTTTCAATGAGAAACTAGTGCAGAAGGAAGTTTCCTGCAGAAACTTACAGCACAGCAATGAGAGGCAAAGCACGCATGCAACAATAAACCCCAAAGCAAGGATGCACAAGTACCAGAGTGAAATTACAGGGTGGCTCAAAGAGAGTGAGGGAGAAAAACAGCAAAGATGGGAGGAGGTCCCACATGTTGCAACAGCATCACTGCCAATAACATGAAACACAAGTTTCACGATGAAAGCAGGCAGCAACTTTAAAGCAGACAGTGACACTGGAGAGCAAGGTAATACTCTGGCAATTCTCTACAGCAGACATGGAAGACAGGGTGGTCCAACCCAGCACCAGTAGCAACCAGGAGACTGGGAGGTGACAGTGCCAGGAAGGGCACCAGACTGTGTGAAAGTTGGAGAGTAACAAACAAACCCAAAACATTCTTGGCAGAAGGACTCAGCAAAGAACATTAAGAAGTGTTTCAGACTCCAGCTGGCTATGCTGCTCCCAAAGAGGACACAAAAACCAGAACTGTTGCTGCTTTGCTACTCTGAGTCAATAGGTCAAGACCCACATATGTAAAATTCATCAGGGAGACAGATGAGACCAGTATCTGCTCATCCTTCCTCACTCCATATCCACCTCTTCCCACAACTCTCCCCAAATCCTGCCACTATTACAGCACTTTCTCAGGAGGAGATACCTGCAGCAATGCAGCAGCCATGTAGTTCATGTAGCAATGATGATAACAAACACAGCACGAGTAACCAAGTTCTGATTTCTTAAACCAAGAAGGTACAGGAAAAATAGCACGAGTGATCTGATGACTGAACTTAAGCCCCTTCTTGAAAACAAAAAGTACTTTTGTAACATCTGTAAAAGTGCTCTATATTCTACTGTATCAAATGCAGGAATCTCGACATTCACTAGATCAGTTTCAGTTTGGAGGCCATTAAGATACCGGTATTTTAGTACAGAAGGTATTTCATTTTCAAGGCCTGATACGTGCTGTCACTGTCTCAACAACTGGCAGATGAATAAGCTATGACAACTACAGCTACATTATGAAGTCTTTATACAAAATATTGAAAGAAAATTCCAAAGGCTGATATATTTTTCACTTGCTAGTTAAAATTCAGTTGTGCTTTAATAACTGAAAACCAGAAGTTGTGTAAAAGGTCAGGTGATGAAAAAAGTGATTACAAAAGGGAAGTGGCAATACAAGAACAAGGGAGGAAAAAACCCGGTAAGATTAAGAATAGCATTTAAATATAAAAATTTATTTAGGTGAAGTCACAAACAGTTTGATAGCAATTTACAAAACACCTTATGTTATGCATATTATTGGAACTATCGAGAAGGGGAGAGAAGATAATGGCAGCTTTTTCCTGAAACAACTAAAGGCAAACCCTTACCATCACGCACGTTACTGGATCATAGTATTACCCTGACCATACCCCTTAGTATGCAAGGAAAAGGGAGAAGAAAACAAGCTACTGAGATGCAGAATAAAAACTGTGAATCAGTGAAAAAGATTTTCATGAACACCAGACTACAAAGGTCCAGTCTGATGGTCAGGATTTTAAGTATTCTACTAGGGTAAAAACAGGTCAATTATTATAATTATTAGGTCAATTATTATAATTGATGAAGAATTTTGTAATGCATAATTGGGCTATCTGGCAATGACAGTAATGGTTAATGCAGAACAATTGAGAGAGGATACTGAGCCTCACAGAATAATTCTGTTGACAACCTGAGTTATTATACCGAGTGTATGATACTTTTTTGAGTCAGATACACATTTACGTTGCAGATACTCTCAATGAAATGGCAAAAGTAACAGCTGTAACAAGACAAGTTATGATTTATTTTTTTTTTTAAACAAATATAATACACAGGGTTTTGAAGTGTCCGGTTGTGATCTGCAAAGATCCAGGATTGCACACAAGTTTGGTCAAATGAGAAGGTATAATCTGCGCATTAAATTGGCTTTTACTTTCAAAGCAGTATTTTAGGGCAGGGTTCTCCTCCGGGAGAGTGTTCCTGACCTCATTCAACCAATGTTCAATTTATTCACCTTCCTGAATCTTTGCCCTCTTTGGATAGTCTGTGACAGCTGCGCTGCAGGAATTCCTGTTTTCCAGCAAACTGGCTTGCTCTGCAGGTTTGTAGTCCATTGTTACAATTGCTGATTGGGTAAAATGAATTTCCTACGTCTTCTCTAGCACAGCTTGCAACGCAACAGAAGCAGAGGTAAAAGAATGCACTAGAATACCAGAGCTCCACTTAAACACCAACGGAGTCAGGCTGTTGGCACCAATAAGAAATTCTGTATTTAACAAATCTGCAAATATTTAAGAACCAAAGTTATTTAGTTTTATAAATAAACTCACCCACTTAGTCTGACTCCCATCCCAACCGGTCTTCTGTTTTCATGGAGTCTGGGGAAAAAAAAGAGAATTGTCTGAAGTTATACATACAGACATAAATTTGCAGGAACGAATCTCAGCTATCCTACACACACGCCAATTACTGCACTCAAACTAAAACTAGAATTTCTCACTTCGTTCTTTCCATGTAAAGCAAAGTTACAGCTCTTCACCAGTGCCTTACAAAGGACAGAGCTTCAGACACAACACTTTGTATACCTTGACTTCATTTTTACTGTTTAACCATCTGTGGAAATGCAGAAAGAGAGATACAGGCACTAAACCAAATGATGCTGAAATTCAAGGAGTCTTGGACTAAAAGGGGAAATGAAATCCAGTCAGGCTGCCTAATGCTATCCCTTTGAAATTACAAAAACAAAATCAGTTCAAACCAACAATCTGGGAAAAAAGGTTTTTGTAAAACAACCCCTCTTCCTCTTGAGAGCATGAATATGGAAAAGCTTAGGCTCTGTCCACAGTCTTAAGCCCATAAAAGGCTATTCTCTCCCATTTTAATTCTCCAGTTCTTTTGCCCAAGTGTGATGCCACATCTTATTTTGCCGAAGTAGTTTTACACAACATAGAGCTTGCAAGGACCTGGGGAGATATGGGGGAAATGCACAGGTCACTCCAAGAAAACAATTCCTTGCTACAACCTTGCCAGTGATAAACTCATGCTTTATCCTAGGCCTCATCGACATTTGACAGCTGCTGAAACCATCATTTCACTTAAGGACATTTTTAAACAGTTATAAGAGTATATGCTACCAATTAACAACTGCTCTAATAACAGAAAGGTGGCTGAAACCACAATGATTAATTGCCCAGGTTTTACTTTTTCATTGTGCTGCTAAAGTACTACTCCTTTTACAAACATTAAACTTCTGGAACTTCGTAACTATGTTAAAATAAAGATGTTTATTTTTTTCTTTACACACTTTCTGGGGAAAAAAACACATCAATGACACTGATAAAAATCAACTAGGCAATTTCCATGAAATCAAAGGGCATCGAGACCCCTGGTGCCTCAGCAGACAACAGAGCAAAGCTCTGCACTGATGGGCCAGCTGCTGTGGAAGAAGTTACAAGAGTGGTTAACATGACAAGCTTAAGGTCCAGTCTCAGATAAGATGAAAGCTATAGGCCATTGGTGCTCACGTAAGATCTGAAGGAAAACAAGAACTGAGCTGCTCATCTTGAGAATGGAGAAATGTAAACAGACATATCAGAAAAGTTGCAGAACACAGAGCATCAACCACAGAAAGCACAAGGCCAACAGACCTGGGTTTATCTATATTACTGTGTGGCATTTGCTCCCTTTCTTTGCCACAGGTTGGCCTAGAGAAGTTACTTTTGATAGGTACCAAAGGCAAGACTTGGTGTGACACAGCAAACACGTTCAGATGCCTTGAAAAAGGACCAGGCTAATGTGAGTCAAACAACTTATCCACTCTGTGCTGGCAATCCCAGGGAAGCACAGCATCTGATAAATTAGCAAAAATTCTTCTGGAAAGCAAAGGTTCTTTCTACAGTTGTAAAAAAAAATTAGTTAGAAACAAACATAGCCAATATAACAGAATCTGTCACCATTCAGCTGGCATGAAACTCAACATTCAGCATTTTCTGTGCTGGGGATTTGTGAGACTGCAGTCACCAGTGTAAGGGAAGCAGCACAGCCCCTAATACAAGCAGGCAGCCCTTTGTAGCTGTGGAGCTCAGCGTCACGCCTCAGGCAGGAGAAAGGGTAGACCTGCCTGCATCCACCATAGGTTATAGCAATGCATATAGCGATGCCTATACTGAAAGCAAAACAAATACACAAAATCCTCCCTACTTCTCCTAATCACACTCATCATCTTTTCCCACAAAACAGGCTCTAACTTGTGGATTAAATCTACTGAGCCCCAAACCAGGTTTCATCTTCAAATCACGGTGAATTTGCACACTGTGGCCATTCTTATTGAAGTTTATCTTTATTCACATCAATTTTTCACCATCCCACACTGCCTGCAACTGCCCACATGCTCCCATAGTAACAGGAGAGTCTGTACTCTTTGTCTTACATACAAATAACTGTACTGCTGAGAAAGTTGATTTTTTTAAAGACAACTCAGAGGAAAAGAACAAAACCACAGAACACCTTTCTTGTAATGTCTTCAATAAAATGCAAAAATATACCAGAAGAGGGAATTAGTGGGGTTCCTATTTTCTGGTGGCTGGAGAAATAAATGCTCAAACATTTGCTCAGAGCATCCATCCATGTGCACACGTCTCAAGGTGGCCTGCTGGGCACCCAAGATACCATGTCCCTATGGTCAGCACGAGCACAGGGTCAGTGCCATGAGACGAGAGCTGCCGACCAAGGCAATGGCACCCCAACTGCCCCCTTCTCCTCTTCCCGTCCGAGGGAGCACCATGCCCAGCCAGCGGAGCAGAGAAACATGCGGCCACCGGCCCTTCACACCTGGCTTTTCTCCTCCTGCTTGGGGCTCTGGCCCGGCGGTGGCGGCTGGGCCGGCGAGGCCTGTGTCTCGCTCTCAGCACGAGGGCGCCTGGGGACAAGCGACTTGAGCGGCGCCATCCACTTCATCCACAGGTCCAAGTCGACGTCGCCCCAGGGCAGTGAGGGGTTCTTGGCCGCCCGCCGCCGGAAGTCCTCATCGTAGTTCATCCAGGAGGTGCCGCCGTAGGTGGCGTGCAGCTTGCGGATGGTGTCCAGATACTTGAACATGGCTCCGCAGCGCGCCGGGTGCTTCTCGCACAGCACGCTGGCGTACACCAGGAAGGCCGAGACCCACTGGTCCAGCGTGTCCCCCGGGCGCGGGCCGTGCTCGGGGGCCAGCTCTGTGTGGAGCAAGGAAAAGAGGTCAATGAACTCCCCCCGCCAGATCCGCTCCTTGGTGGCCTTGGCCAGCTTGTAGCCCAGCGGCCGCCGCAGCCCCACGTAGGGGGTGGCCG
>VZTE01002919.1:564751-616457 GCA_013397775.1 Eulacestoma nigropectus
GCCGCCGCCGCCGCCCGCCCCGGCGGGGCTGCCCCGCGGGGCACCAGCAGCGCCCACGCGGTGGTGGGTGCGCGGCTCGGCGAGACCCCGCGCCTGTCCGCCCCGTGCGGCGGGGCCGTCGAGGCTGCCGTGGGTGTTGGTGCCGGGAGCTGGCATCTGCGGCGCGAGAGGGTCGGATATTTGACGTTCCGTCGACGGGTTCCATGTGTAGTTGTCCCAGACCTGTAAAACCTTCCCCTCCCACCTTCCCACCTCTTAAACTGAAGTATGTGATGGCTTCTAACAAGATAGACAAATTACTTTTAATGTGCACACCCAGTGAGCTGTGATTTATTTGACAACGCACATGTGTCAAAACCACACGAGGAGCAATTGTATTCCAAGACAAACCCAACTTTGCAATGCAAATATTTATTCATTTAACTTGGATGTCGTAGATGTTGGGCTGCAGATATCATACCATGTGGACGAATGTTTTCAAAAAATGTGGCATTGTTTCCTGGTAGCAACTGCTCAGCGAGTTGGTTATGCTGAGCCCTGTGTAGCAGAAGAAGAAGAAATTTTTTTGTTTTAAGAAATTCTCCATCCTGTTCATGGTGATGAGGCTTCCTGCTTAACTGTTTAGTAGTGCCTTCTGGAGAACTGGGATCAGAAGGCAGCCTTTTCATTTCCATTTCCATTTTCATTTCCATTTCAGATGTACTTATTATAGTTGGTAATAATTAGATGCATCAATAAAAGAGCCCCATTGTTGCACTGGGATGTGGAAGTCCTTGTAAAATGGTTACTTTACACAGCGATCTGAGATCCAAAGCTGAACTAGGCACCATGACAGCACAAGATTACAAAATGTAGTTTTTAAGGGCAAAGGCTGCCTCTTACCTGAGCTCCCATATCCCCGTTTGCTTGAGGATAGTTGTCGATGTCTGCCAATTGGGATAGAGTGTCAACATGTGGGTGGTGACTTCAGGCATGATGCTGGCTAATGTTGAAAGAGGTGGTGAAGAATTTTAGCAGTTTTAAAAAATGGATTATTATGAAGTCTTGTAATCAGAAGTTACTCTTAGCAATATTTCATCTTGATGCTTGAATTTTAAGATAGTAAAAAATTCATGATGTCAAAGAACTTCGTGGGAGTTGCAGCATCAGTGGCAAAAACCTTCCAGTGGACAGTGAGATAATAGGTGGTCACACTAAGTTTGCTGCTTATCCACTTACGATTTTATAGGGTACATCAAAAAGTATAAGATACGTAAGATTTCCGTGCAGAGTTTCCTGACTCAGTCCAAGACTCACAGCATGGTCTCTGATATGTAAATCTAATCAGGTGTTCCTGTTTTCACTGGATCTATTCGAAGGTGGTGGACACTTGGGGCATTTCTTTCAGATCTGTATGTCGTCAAAACACACAGCACAGCACATCTTCAGACTGCAAATTGAAAATTACTGGGTCCTTTCTTAATTTGGTGTGTGTCTAGCATTTTTAAATAGTCAAACCTTTTTTTCGGAGGGATGTCATTGTCCCAGCAGTCACGGTGGTGAGGCTATGATGCAGGAGCAGGGTGTGCTGGCCTCCTGCAGTGGGTCAGTGTTGTCACTATGAATTGGTAGCATTTTATGTCAGTCGTAATTTAACCTGATACTTGCTAGTTTCAGAGTTGCTATTTTCAAGATATTATACAAATACGAACTTAGTTATTCAGCAGACATACAAATTATATTAACCTATATTTTAGAGGAAACTGCACATACGTAATTTTGATCTTATTCCCCCTCTTATTTTAGGGCTGTGTCCTAATGGTCATTCAGTCTGGTCTCATTGTAAAATAGCATTATTAATGAAGGATTTACTTGTTTGCTTCCTTTTTAGTGTTTATTTGAAAAAGTTCAGTTTTTTGGAAGCAAAGGATTTTTTTGTCTCTGCAGCTTCATCTTGGCTGCAGCAAAGCAAGTGTGCTTGAGGAGGTGAAAAAACCCACATTTTATTGGGTGAAAAGGAAGTAACTGCTTATAATATTATAACTTTAAAAGGTCCCATTATTCAAATTATTGTATTCTCAGTAGGAAATCTGTAGTTCCATTTCTATTCAACTTAGGAAATGAAATACATCACAATGATGATTTTACTCGGCTGTAAAAGAGAACTGAACAGATGACTGCCTAATGAAAATGAACATTGAAAGTTTTGCTTGTGGTACTTAAAAATTCCCATCCTGTTAGTAGGGAATAAAATAAATGTTCATTGCAAAATCTGTTTTCTTTACCTTCATTCCAACACCTTCAGTATAACTGCTCCTTTTAGAAAATACTGCTCTAGAGCCACTGTGGAAGCAACAGGGTTATGCACTAGGAGATACATATGGGAATTATTTTCTCCTCCGCTACCTTAATCTCTAAAGGAGTAAAGAGAAGTAAAAATGCCACGGAGGTTTACTCTTCAGAACCCCTTCAATATTACAACTTCTGGGCAGGACCTCCTGCACCTGTCCCAAGCTGGATCTGTGTGGTGGCACCTAGAGGGACATGTTGAAGGTGGGGTTTGCTGGGTGAATCCTGCTGGGACACCTGGTACCTTCAGGCTGCAGGGGTAGGGGCACCTGGCCCAGCTCTAGTCAGGCTTTAAAGCATGCATGCCCCACTACTCTGGGATTTCTGTATGTGAGGCTACAATGTCCATACTAGCTTTGTTATGAGGCCAGGAGAATAAATTGGATTGCTTACTTTACCTTTTTTTCATTGTAATTCTTTGACTTCTGCGTTTTATACCACAAGCCTGTCTATTGGCCTAGGGAGAGAAAGGTTGCTGCTAAGTTCATGCCACCATTCATAAATAATTTTTAATGGAATGCCTGAATGCACAGGGGATGTCCAGTTTCAGCAGCAGGTCCCACCTAAGTGTGTTAGCCCTGTATTCTTAGGTCCACAGATTTTTGAATGGGAAGCATCATCTGACAGATGTGTCTCTCACTACCCAGTGACCTGGCACTTCTTTAGTGACATATTGTTTTCTTCACAAGAATATTTTACAACTGTAAAGATTATTTTTGGTAGAGCTTTACTTTGCTGACAACCATTCTTTCACCTTTCTGTTTTCTGCTTATGTATATAAGCTGCTCAAATAAAAAAACCTGTTCCTGGGTCTGTGGAAATCAGCAACAACATTTCCAGTGGTTTCAGCAGGACAAAGCCAAGGGGGATTTTTAATAAGGGGAAAAAAAACATTCATCCTCAATTCTCATCTGATCTCAGCTGTCCTTTTATGCCATTTTCCTTAAAGAAAATTCACTTTCACTTGCAAAATTAAGTTCATTATGCTTTCATTAGGTGTTTCATATGCTCAAGTGACTCTCTAAGTAAACTAAATATCATGGACAAGATGGTAGAAATATCTAGAAATACCTTAATGCCTTGGTTCTGCCAAAATTGGCTACACATTTATGCTAACATATGTGAGTAGTCCCGTACAAGTTAAGGATGCAAGTGTTTACACTGACTGACTGAAATACATTTGCTGGGTCCAGAATAGCTCAAGATTAATAGATCTGTGTAAAGCCTCAAGTTGTGTTAATTCTTCTGCTTATTTTTCTGTCTTGAAGATGGTAATGGAAAGCCACAGCATGTGTATAAAAAATACGGGAGATCATGGGAATGCATCTGAGTAATCTATTTGTTGTGACGAACCAAATCTACAACTTAAACTTCAATGGCCTGATTATTTTACTGTCATAGTCTGTGTGTTAATAACTAATTAAACATTACCATCTCCAACTAATATGCTTTTTTGGGGGGGAGAGCTGATTTTAAAGCAATGGTAGCGTAACATCTGCAGCCTTCCCACCTGCATGCCTGGCCCCTGGGAGGCAGGGGGCAGCATCCTTAGCTTGCAATTTGCTTCCCAATGAAATCGGGTTGCTGCGGGTGGTTATCTCAGCCCTTCCTCACCTCCTCCTCCTGACTCAGCCTGCGATCCCCTTGCTCGCCCAGAAAGGCTTTCTGTTGATCACTACAGGAGGAGCTTTCCATGGCATGGGAGGGAAGGTTGCCCTGATTCCTCACCAGGTTTTGGGGAAGAAGCCAGGAGTTGTCCAGGTGTCTCCTGCACTGCTGGCTGGCCAAGCTGTGATGAGCGGCAAGGATGCTGGAGAAGCTAATCTGCACTATCAGAACAACATCAGTGTAATTGAATTATTTTATAGCATGGCCATCAGGAGTAGTGAATGTTCACAGCACAGGTTTCAGCTTACAGGTGCCTTGGGAGGTCAGCTTTGGTAAATTCACTGGATTGATAAGTAAGAGTTAGAATTCATTGGGAAGGCAGTGTCAGAGTCTCTCTTTCCTTGTAGCAAGGTGGGGATTGGCTCTTCTCTCAGACAGCCAGTGACAGGACAAGAGGAAATGGCCTCAAGATGTGTCAGTGAAGGTTCAGGTTGGATAGCAATTGTAAGAGCAGTGTCTGTTACCCCTAAGCACCTTGATACCTAACCCAGAGATTTGGCTGTATGGATAGAAGACATGTTGGAACATATTCACTTGCAGAGCTCTGATTAACTGTCCTGGAAGCAAAATGGGGGTCTGGCATTTTTAAATGGCTAGCTTGCATTTTTTCTGTTGAAGGGGATTTTTAATGAGATGTGTGAGAACTGTACTTTGGAAGATTTTTTTTTTTTTAATTAAAAAAACTGTATGTGCCGGTATTTACCAGTGAACTGTTCTGCTTTATTTTCATCCATAAGACATTCCAAACCACTGGACACACATATTAGTCTCAGCCTAAGTCTGTCCCATTCAATGCTGTAAGAGTTCTATAATTGCAAAATTTGGTGGGCAGGAACGTTGTGAGTCTCTCATGACAGGAATACCATTTAAAGTAACTAAATATATTCAGTATTTCCAATTTTGGCAAATGCACTCTTCCCATTCTCAACTAAATTACATCTGAAGACACTGGATGAAAATATAGGGGTTGATGGCTAGGACAGACAGACATTGCTTAAGTAATGGGAAAGGAGCTTGTGAAAATAATAGAAATGAGACTGCAAAGTAATTTTGAGTAGCCTCTAAAATATTAACAATCTAGACTGCTGTCTTGGCTTCATGGTGGAGTTGAAGCACATTTAGTTTTGCAGACTCTATTGTATGGCAAGAACTGCAGCTGTGACAGCTTGCAGGTGAAGAACATTTTGGAAGTCTCTTCTGCAGTGTTCTGGCTGTATAAGTGCATAGGTATTAAGCCTGTTTGGGGGATTTTTTTTTCCTTCCAGATGTAAATATTGTAATTGAAACTAGCAGGGAGTTCTAAGCAAGTAGGGCTGAACAGTCATGATGGCATAGTAGTAGCTTCAGCATATCAGTGTCAAAGTTGAAGAGTTTAAATCTTCATGTAAAAAAGGTACTAAAAATCAAAATTATAATGGCAATCCTGTCTTAGTCTCCTTAAACATGATAAAACGCCCCTCATATTTGATTCTCTGGTTATGTGCCGCAGTATTTGAGAGCATAAGGATCACTGGAATTAAGCTAACATTTTAAAATGTACCTTTTGTACATCCTGGGTTACACTGGTTGCTAACTGAACCAGGTGTCTGGATTGTGGAAGATGAGGCCAAATATTCCATTCAACTTATGGAAAATGGAAGGGGAGCGATAAGGAGGTTCAGGGCAACGTTCAGACTTGATTGGAATTTGACATTGCAACTCTTTGGCCAATTTTGCAAGGCACTGAACTTCCATACTTCATTCAATAGAGTACTCAGATGTGTGCTTTCCCTTTGGCTGGTGACTACTAATCAAACCAGACTATCCTTCCAGGAAGGAAGCAAAGCCTTTAGTTATCATTCAATCTTAGAAATTTACTTTCTTCACCTCTCTTTAAAACTTTTGTATCAATTATTTTGTACAAATTTTCAAGCTGTGCTTGTTCAAAATAATTTCTACGATTTTTTTATCTATTCTTACCCTGTAACAACAATACATGTCAATGGAAATGTATGTGGAGGCTTTCTGGTTGAATTTTAGTTTTTCCTAAATGTGTACAGACTGGCTATTTCAAGTTACATGTTTTTTCCACTCCAGTTGTCAGCTAAGAATTATTAAATCCCTGGGAGACTTGAGAGTGTTTCTGAAGGATTTGGTGAGCTTCCAGTGCCTCATGCTCGCCACATTGTTGTACTGGAACCAGATGTTGGGTACCACATGTTTGTGTTTTTGGACCCTAAGTAGGTTAGGTGCTGTGTCTCTGGCTCATAAAACCAAACATCAGTTTCACACCCTAAAGCTGTCATCCCTGGGTCATCATCCTCACAGTCCTGGCTATGGGAAGGGCTTGCATCAGCATCCCCAGTTGTGAAAGCAGAACTGTCTTTTCTGGATCTTTTTACTTCATCTCTTCTATATCCTCGCAAAAACCTAAGTATTTACCCATGAAGACTCGCAAAAACCTTCTGACTTAAGTATTTACCCATGAAGACTCTATGAGCGTGTAAGGTCAAAAAGACATTTTTGAGCACTGCACTTAGTGAGGATGCACATGAGCACTCATTCCAACGCAGAAACTCTCCTGATGGTTGCTGGGAACTTGCTTTTCTCTTTCTCCCCTGTTAAGTTCTGAGTTCCTGTTCCACGTACTTGGACCTTTTTAAGCTGGGCTTGTCTTTTATCCATTTCTAGTACTCCTTGTTATGTGTATCTTCAATTATCCTCCCTGCAAAACATTAAAAAGGATGATACTGTGCCTTGTTGCTTTCATCACCTGAGATTCATACTGAAAAAAACCAAAACCTGCTTTACTGTAGCTGTTGCCTCCTATTTGGATTGGCCAAGTCAAATGTTAATGAGTACTTTTGTTCTCATAAATGGACAAACTGGTTTTCAGCAAAGTACAAGGTATGTTACATACCTTGCTAACAAATGAAAGATTTAGTTTTAGGTTTTTGAGTGCAATTAAGATTACTTTTGCATTGCCTTGGAGTTAGCCTGGACTTGATTTTCAGTGATGGAACTGTACCTCTGCTGAGCGTCTATAACTGATTTTGCAAGAGGAAGACTAATACAAATTTTCCATTTCTATTTTCAGGTTTTATTTACTTTATCCCTTTGTTTTCTGCCACTGTTGTAATATGGCAAGATGGTTTCTGAGCACTAACTTTTTTGTTTTTTATCCGAAGGGTAATTTCAGTTGAGTAGCACCCTACTGAGAGTAATGTGGTGAGAAACCAGTTGGCCGTGCTCTGTTCAGTTTTCATTTGCCGCTCTCTGTAAAAGTTTAAAAATATTCCTCCTACAGGAAATGTTTTCAGTTCTGTTATGCCGTTTGCTTCCCATAGGAGGTATTTCTTTTAATTTATTGAATAAACCCATAAAAATTTTGGCACAATAGTATCTTTGGGCAAGCTGTTTAAGAGATCTCACCATCTTCTGTTTTTAGAAGATGTGCAATTGTTTCTTTATACAGTGCTGTGAGGCTCTGGGGCCAGCTGACAATTACGTGAAATGGGAGAATTTGAAGCTAAAGAATGTGGATTGACAAATCTGCTATCATTTCTCAAATATTGTTATTTTGATTGTTTGAATCTCATATTTATCTTTCTTAAATCATGAAGAAATCCCTTTTCTCTGTCTTCAGTCTTAAAAGGATTCTGGGTAATATTTTGCTCTCAATCTCATCACCACAATTCCTTTTGAAAGTATATGTGTATATAGGAAGGCTAAATCCTTGTAAGGTCCTGGTTGGAAATCAGCTCTGTTTAACTGTTAATTTAATTTGATGACAGTGCAGACCACTATTTGAAAGGGGTGGTGGGCAAAGAGAGACCGGGATAGATTACATTTTCATGCTCCAGAATAAGACCCTATCTACTCTATCATAAATTAGAACAATATGGTTGAGTTTTCTTGTGGCTGTTTCATAACATTCCTACTGACAAAATATGGCGTGCCTCTTGCTCATTGCTTCACTACTGTTTCTCAAGCATGTGTTTGTGCATCCAGCGACAGCTCTTGTTCCAGCACACCACAGGGACACGTCTTGTACGTCTTTAGAAGGGGGCAGCAGACTCAAATGCTACACAGAGTGGGCTGTGCCAGGGAGTGGGTACCAAACCGTAGCAAGCCGAGAGAATTAGGCAGCCAGATTACTTAAACAGACACAATTAGAAGTTTTTTTAGAAGAAAATTAGAAGAATTTTTTATCTCTTATTTCAGAGATAAAGTGCCTTAATTCTGTATTCGCTAAAGGAATGCAATGTAATTGGCAGCCAATATATATGGGGGTTTTAAAGCAACTTTTTATTAGAATAGTTAGTAAGATTTACATTGGCAAATTTGCATATTTTAAAAGTCTCTGGCACACTGTCCAAAATGCTTCTCGATGCTTTTCTCTGCTTGAGGTGTGAGCACATATGATTTCCTCGCTCTGTCAAGGCTCAGATGGAGCCTTTCTGTTTCGTAAACCTCTCCTGAACAGAGGCAGAGTGAATGTAACAGATTAACATACTTTTCTTTCTTGGGAGTAAATTACGTAACAGAGCCTCCTGCATTTTTTAGCCCAAATGCAGGTAAATCACACCATGTCACGTGGACCAGAGGAAAACGAGTTAATCTAACTCATTTGGTGAGTTGTGGAAGGTGTGTAATGTGGAGTGCAGGATACCTGCATACTTGGCTGCATGAGCAGAAAGGTAACAGGCAGGTCAAGGGAAGTGACTTCACCCTTGTGAGGCCCCATCTGGACTCCTTTGTAGAAGGGAGATGTTGACAAACTGGAGCAAATGGAGTGGAGGGCCATCAGGACAGTTAAGGGATGAGAGTGCTTAATGCACAAGAAAAGGATGAGATTTGTTTCAGCCTGGAGAAAAATTAAGGGGGATGAAAATCCACTTCTACTACCTACATGGGGACTAAGGAGAAGATGCAGCTGGGTATTGTCAGAGTTGCACAATGACAGTCACAAGTTGCAGCAAGAGGAATTTTGAGTAGATCTAAGTAAAAAAGCATTCGCAGCAGGAGTGGTTAACTATTGAAATGGGTTCCCCAGAGAGGCTGTGGAATCTCTGTTCTTGGAAATTTTCAGCCCTTGACAGGTCAAGGCCCAAAGGATTCAATCAAATTTCGAAGATGAGACCCAGATTTGAGTAGAAGATTGGACCAGATGACCTGCAGAGGTCCCTTCTGACCTAATATTTTCTGTGATTCTGTGACTCAGACTATTGTTTCTTTCCACAGTAGAATGAAAACTGCTGTTCTCCTTTGTGCTACAACATACCTTTGACGGGACAAAAGTTGCTGAGTTGCAGAAATTATGATGCTCTCCAGCACCAACATTTGAAGCAGGCTTGTAAGAAGAGTAATTTCTTTCACTCAATCATTCTCCAAAGCTGCTGGTGTGTTTCTACTCTGTGAGGCATATCCTACTCTTACTCTACTCCTGGTGTCTCACAAATGCAAAGAAAGCCAGGGTAGCTCTTTAAAGATGTCAGTAAAATTCAAAACAAAAACACAACCAAACCCTTCTGAAATTCCAGTGCTTTGCAGAGGCAGCTAGACAGTGCTCTAGCAGAACTTCAGCAGGGATTTGGCGGGGAAGTTCTAGTAACTACTTGCCAGGTCGGTTTCCTGTGAGCTCATTTAACCGAGCCAGCCTGCTTCTTCCAGCACCAGGGAGCCCAGGGCTAAAAAGGCTTACACCTTCAAGACAGCGTGCTGTTAAGATAGACTTGTTCTGATATTGAGCTGTGTCCATTTTTGTGGGTTAAATTTAAAAATATTGAACATTTGGCAAAACACAGTTAACTTTTCCTACCATTTCATGGTAGTTCAGTGTGCTCATGACAGGCCATATGATGTGTTGCCTAAAACACTTCAGTTCAATGCCTGGAATAAAATGATGGTTCAGAAGCATTGCTGTCAGTTTAGCTTTTCTAACTTTCATTTTTGTCATCTTGCATTATAATAGTAAAAATAATCCGTGAGAGAGGTGGAAGAAGGAAAAAAATTGAAGAGGTATGCAAGGAGGAAAGGAAATGCCCTGCTGAGCTTTGAGCTGGGAATTGCATCAGATACACAGAAAAATAGGTGTGGCAATAGGACTGTTCAGGGTTTGCCTATATTGTCTTACGCAGCAAGAGTTTAACCTGATATTGACCTTACAATTTATGAGCTTAAGGGTACAGTTACAGTTATGTAACTGGGATCAGTCAAAGCTAAACTAAACTGGAATAGGCAGATAGGGCCACACAGCCTGGAAAAAGCTGGTACTAAATTGGCTTGCTGAAATAAATGCTTCCATTCTGCTATTTAAAAGGAGCACAGGTCATAATTTGCTGCTCTTTACAATGCAGCAGTGGGCTTTTCTGAGCTTCCGGAGAATGTTGATCAATATCAGATCTGTGTGTCTTTTCCGTGCTCTTGGGAAATGATTTTGGCAAATATACATTTAGCTGGCAGAGGTTTTGTCAAGCAGGTGCAGACTCCAGCACAGAGTATGAAAATGGGCTGACAGAAGGATCTTGCCCACAGTAAAACAAAGCTTTGATGGCTTGGACTCATAACCTTTTGCAGTCTCGGTAAGTACTTTCTTCCTTCATGGACCAGAACATAAGAAAAGGTTGTTGAACCACAGCTGTGTGGTTCAAATGGAAGACGATAAGGAAGGGCAGAAGACAACACAGTGTGGTAAATTAGTAGCTAAGTGACCATCAGCAAGGCTGGAAAGCATGATTGCCATTGAAGTGCCACCACCTCTGGGCAGAGGAGAGCTTTGACTTCTGCTTGGGTGTTCCTGCCCTGTCTTACTCATGGTGTGATGTCCTGGTTTACTGCTGGGAGCTCTGAGCCCAAGGTGCCATCCTGGCGTGGCTCAGCGCGTTGTGGCTCTGCCTGGCACATCAGCAGGCCCTTAGTGTGGTTCAGTAAGATGAAAGGCTGGTGTTGGACTCAGTGGTGTGTGGTCTGTACTGGCTGCCACAGTGCTTTGCGCTGCCTGAGTAGTTCTCACCATCATCTCTGTGATGGGATTTTCTGAAGCTTCTGACTCACTTTTGAAGATGAACCTTGAGTTCCTAGATTATTTAGATAGTTTTTGAAATCTTATTCTAGATCTTTTTTATTGTTACTTTTTGCTAGTGTAATTAGAGCCTCCTTTCTTTCTTTCTTCTTCCTTCTCAGAGAGGGAGGACTGTAAAGCTGAGGTCTTCCACATGAACGAATACTGGTTTTTAGCAGTAAAGAGGTCTTAGGCCTTGTTAATGTTTTCTTGTGCAGTTTTTCATTTTAGTAGCACTTTCAGCTGTTGCTGTTTCGAATGTTCATGCTTTGTTTGTGCTTGTTTTGTGATGATAGCTATGTGCTTTACCACAACTTCCTGTATTATATTTGCCTTCTACTATCATTTGTTGTTTTCGGCTTGTGACAGCGTACCTGCTTGTTTTTTAGAAACACATCTGGAGGCTGTATCAGTGCGTTATCGAAGTCCAAATGCGTGCACTTTAGTTCTTTAAACTGGTAGCATCCAGCTGATCAGATGGTAAAAGGAAATTACCATTTGCTGTAGAATGTGGGATCTGGCAAAAGTGCCAGAATTAAAAAGAGAATATCTGCTGTTCTTTGGTAACTTATGTTCTGTGATAGCTGGCCTGGAGGGGACTCTCAGGGAGGGAGCTAGGCTGCACTGCTATATTTGTCAGAGCTTCCTCTCTGGAAGTCTTTTTAAAGCAAAGCTGTCAGGTGTTTGAAGGCCTGGTTGTTTAGGAATCTGTCTGACAAACTGGCTGGAAACTAGATATCATTTTGCTTTCCACCAGGGAAATCCCTCCCTTATCCTGAGAGGCTGCCGAAAGCTACAGCCCTGCAGAGACAGTGAGGGGCCACTGCAAGAGGAGTGGCTGGAGATAACAGGGCATGATCCTTATTGCCTGCGCTCCACAAACACAAACTTTTCTGCCAAAGCTGCTGAATCCCGATGGTGGGGTAGGGAACAGAGAGAACCCTCATCACTTGGCAAGCTGAAGGGCTGTTGAGCCCTGGGAATAGAAACACTGGGAGCAGCAATGAGCTCATCTTTATGGCTTTATGGAGTTGTGGTGGCCACGGTCTCAGGTGGCATGACACCTTTCCTAAGTGGTTTGAGCTCTTGGAGACCCTTCTTCTGGACCAAGTCCAGCTACATGTACTTAGCATTCAGCATGAGATTTAACCATAGAACTTTTTTGAGCTGAAGATGGCAGGCTTAAGATGTAACTTGAGTTATGATTGAAAAGAATGAGATTACTGCAGTGAATTATTTATTTCTGGCTTTCTTACAGTTTTTTGAAATACACTCCCTTATAGTTGAGATAAAGGCAGTTAATAACCATATTGCTCTGCTAGAGGGTGACTGGCCCCTTAATTAAAATAGGACCAAAGCATTTGCAGGAAAGCAGGAGCTCTTCTTGTGCTAGATCTGACTCAGACAGATGGAGGTGGAGTGGAAGCCAATGGGAAAGGAAAAATATGGATGGCAACATCTGGGCTGAATCAGAGCAAGGATGGAAAGGAGCAATTTGTTAGGATGTTCCCAAGGAGAATGTGAGGATTTCTGTAGAAGATACGTCATAGGTGGAGCTGCAGAGGGACTTGCTTGCTGACCCCTCTTGAAAGAAAATCCAAGGCTAGAGGAGGCTGAAAACAGAAAAGCAGAGGGGAGTTTGCTTGGCATGTTCCTTGGAGCTAGTGATAAAGGGCCATAGGAGCAAGGGAAAGGATTTGCTTCCAAGTTTGAGTGCTAGGGATGTTGGTGCAGCAGAAGCAGCTGCTGAACTGTTGAGGACACAGAAAAAGCAAAGAAAATGTGGGGAGTGTAATGGGACCTGTTGGGGTTTTAGGAGGTTTCTTTTTGTTTTCTTTTTCTCTCAAAGAATTTTTCCCCATACAAGCTGCCAAAGAGACAAAAGACCTGGCCACAGGGGGAGGGGTCTAGCTGGCCAGCCTCTTTCACCTGAGGTTTTCTCGTGTGGGGCAGAGAGGTCGCGAGATTTGAACTGGATAAAAGGGTTTGGGTGGGGTCCCTCGCTCTCTTGTCCTGCCGGCATTCGAGGGGGAGAGGAGCTGCTGTCGTTGTGGAGAGAGTTCGCCACTACTACAGACTCCTGCCTTTTTCTGCTGCCTTCCTTCTACCCATCTGCTCGAGTGCTTCAGGGGCCCCCGGGATCCCAAGCCCGCCTTTCCCTGCCCTGCTGGGAGCCGGGCCACGACTGCCGTTCCTTTGCCGCTGCTCCGAGCCTTCACTGCACTGTAGCCCTGCACCCCCCGCCTGCCGAGACCTCCCGGGGCTCCCGCTGCAGCTCCGGAGTTTGATACATCTCGCCTACCACCCGGGATTCTGTGTGTTCGTCCCTGCTGTTCCGGGATCGGCTGCCCCTGGGGTTTGTGAGGCGAGCTCCCCGTCCGCCATTACCGCGTGCTCCCCGAGCTCGCTCCGGAGCGCTCCCTGCAGCCGCGAGGGAACCATCGCACCCTCCCCCAACAGCCGAGGGAAGGCAGGCACTGAGTTCCTGGTTCTGTTTGTTATTACTGCCGTGGTTAGTGTTGTTTGTTTGCCTCTCTCTCTCTCTATATATATATATTAGTAAAGAACTGTTATTCCTATTCCCTATATCTGTGCCTGAGAGCCCCTTAATTTCAAAAATTATAATCATTTGGAGGGAAGGGGGTTGCATTTTCCATTCCAAGGGAGGCTCCTGCCTTCCTTAACAGACACCTGTCTTTCAAACCAAGACAGGACCTCACGTCAGGTCCAAAGGTTTGTTGTGTTTTTGGGTTTTTTTTCACTATTTTGGCTATTTTATAACCCAGCCTTTTCAGGCAGAGAGACTAAGAAGCCTTGCTGGGAAGGGTGTGGAAGATTTGGGAAAGAATGGGATGACTGAACAGAGATCTGCAGATCAGTGAGCATGGTGTGAGATGGACCTGGGTTAGCTGTTGTGTTGATGTACTCAAAGTGCCATATATATATTTCAGGATAAGCAATTGAATTGCTGGGGCTTGTCTTAGAAGTGAAGATTATTTTGTGCAGTGGCGAAGCGCTCTAATTTATTTGTCAAAACTTAATGAAGCCTGGAATTGAACCCCGGAGGAGAGAATTTGGGAATTGCATCTCTGCATTACCACACCTTCTGTGAGGTGTAGTTGCCCAGGAAAGCTGGGCTGCAAATGTTTAACGGAAGAATGGGGAAGAGTTTAGGAGCACAATAAGGGAAAAGGAAACTAGAGGTACTTTGGGATGGTTGAAATTATAAACTGCAGGGGAATTATTTAACTTTCGTAACAAAATGTTTTGCCTGTAAAATATATTTATATTTAATACATATATTGTTTCTTTCTCTCTAAACTTGAAAATTATGTTTGCTCTGTTGCATTTTTTTCATGGGAAATACTCTTTGTGTCTGGATCCTTTGCTGCTGTGAATGATTGCCACATGGAAAAATGTTAGTTTAACCATTTCACAATAATTTAAGTACATCTGGAGTCCAGGTTAGTAAAAAGCTGTTACTTATACAACATTGCAACGTACAATGTCAGGGAAAATAAAAATAATGTAAAAAGTACTATTTCTTAGTAATGTAAGTCAAGGTTTTATTGTCCATCTCTTTCGTTTTGTCAGGACACATCTCCCAGCTCTGAGATACTGTTTCCTGGAGATGAGACACTGCGAAGCTGGGTGGGTGAAGAATGTAGCGGGTAGAGCCGGGGCTCCTCAGACGTGTGTTTGAGCGTTCACTGTGGTGAGTCAGTGGGATATTGGTTTGCATTCCAGTACAGCAGCCACAGTTCCGTCCGTATGCCACCATACCAGGGACACCCTGCTTGGTTCAGATGACATTGGGTGTCCCTACCAAACTCCTTCAGACGCCTCCTATGGAGGAGCTCCCAGAACAATGTGGCACAGGAGTGGCTGTGAGATCAAATAGCTGGAGGTCACGTGCTTCCAAAGAGAACTGGAGGGCTTTTGCCTTTAGAGTGAGGAATTCGTGAATTATGTTCAACTGGCGCAACATCAATGTGTAGAAAAGGATCTAACATATACTGAATTTGAAAGAAATGAAGAAATATTTTTTCCATGCTTTGTATTAGGATAACTCTGGAAATATTCTGTTTCTGATTTTGCTTTTGTTCTTCCTAGCTTTTTAGGAAATCTTTGAATTAAAAGGGTTGAGACAGTGCTCAAGACCATTGAGGGAAAAAGTAATTTGCTCATCTTGGAAAAGGATCAACTGCAGATTTTGCTTCAGGGACTAAGAAAGTTTTTAAATTTTCCTTCTTCCTCTGGTAGTGTGGATTAGGGCTACATCCACTCTGTAAGAATATATAGTTTATTTACAGTATGCACAGCTCAGATGCTTCTTAGAGTAGCTTTTGACTACCTCCCAAAGAGTGGGACAGAAGCAGTGGGCAGGTGATTGCTTGGTCCTTAGGAGCTGCCTGGGTGTGGCTCATTGAAGCACTGGGAAGGGACAAGGCTTGAAAAAGCGGAGTTGCAGATGAGTGTGTGGATTTGATGGCTAATCCACGCCAGAATGTGGGAAGTGCCTGCTGTGAGGGCTAGGTCTCTGTGCCACATGGCCCTACAGATTATGGCAGTGGGGCTTGGGTGGGGTTTGGCAGTTGCTGCTGGGTGTGTTTCCCTGATGGGGGAAGGGGATGCAGCCTTAGCTATTCCTGGAAACCACACAGCCTAGAGAAATGATATTTAGCTGTTAGATAACTGGTTTAAATTGAGATTATGCCCAATTAGGGACGAGACAGTAAAAGTGAGTGATAAGAGTATCTATTGTTTCTCCCCTGACTGTGGGGGGTTGAGGGACAGAAATATGCAGCCAGCAGTGTGCAAATCCGTACAGAATCCAGAGAATTTGTGTGGGCATTCCTGCATCACAGGTCACCTTGCATTGCAGAAGTGATTTTTACATTACCATAGTATCTTGGCACCCTGTTTGTGGGTTAGGACATCCCTGTACAAGGTGTATAAACACAAGAGACTTTTATTTCCAGAAATTTTACATAAGAGACAGATAGATACAGTTGCACCAAGAATTGTACAGACTGTTTTGTGATATTTAGTGGCCTCAGCAAGCATATGTTCGGCCTTGCTAAGTTTTAGAGATTCTTAAACCATGGGGACAATGTTATAATGATAAATATAATAATATAATGCAATGTAACAATATTTAACGGTAATTTCTTCAAAAATTAGGGGAGAAAGAGGTAAGTTCCCAGTGCACAAAACAGTGACGGAGACCTGACATGATGGAATGAATCTAGGCAGTAGATGAGGATGATGGGACTAGTTAGGAAGAAAAATGTTTAATGTTTGATGTGATAACAGGCTGAGATACAATGGAATGCTACACAGAAAAAGGTGGCATATCAAAGCCAAGATGTTTTTGCAGAGCATTGTGGATGAAGATAAACAGAGCAGCATTGTATTGGAAAGGTGAGGAAAGAGAATATCAGAGCCACTGAGAAGAAAGCAGTCTGCTTAGGATTTCTACTTGGGTTTTGTAGTGAAAGGGCTGTGCATTAATAATTTGTGTATAAATACAACTTTCTTTAGCTCCTAGACAGGGGTCAGTGATAGGAGGAATACTGTATATACTGATCTTTGTTGCCTTCCTGCCTCCGTTTCCATAGGCATCAGATTTTCCCAGTGTCCTGTGGAATGTGTGTAGATGCACAGTGTGGCATGGTGTAAAGATCTCTGGTCTAAACTGAGAAGCTGATGCAGTCTGTGGCTGTGCCACAAGGTCTGTTGAGGTCCTGAAGCAGTGTAGCCATAGTCTCACAGTGACTAAGCTAAGAAATACAATAACACCTACTAATCTGGTAATTCACAATAATAATAAATTAAAAGTAAATGTATTTAAGGATCAGTCTACTTTTATTTCTACAGAACTAAGTCTGTTTTGATTAGCACATATTATACCTTACTTGAGTGGTGTTGGATCATGCTTGTATTGTGAGAGGAGTTTGACACCTTTATGTGTGAGATTACCCAGAGATGAAGCATAAAACCCAAGTTCAGCTCTTGCCCATGTAGGGATACCTCACCAACCCACTTGTCTCCTGTCCCAACCTGACTGCCTCTCTGACTGCTCCTTGCCTGGGGCAGTTTTACTCCTCTTCCCAAGAGGTATCTTACAATCTTTTTTGATCCCCCTGAGCAGTGTTGTTGTTACCCATTGATCTGCTGAGTGTGTGGAATGGTGCTCCTTATGAACCAGTTACCCAAGTGCTGTGGTAGCTGTTGGCTACCACCACAGGGTACCACACCCTGTGGTGGACAACTGAATGCTGCTGTCTGGTTGACGCCTGTTACAGCCTGATTCTGCCCTTTTGGCTGGCAAAGGCAGAGGAATCAACATCAGAAAAGGAAGAGATTATATGTGTGATTTTAAGTACACAAATTTAAACCTTAGGCAGAAATGCTTTTATTTAAAAAAATTTAAGAGCAGCAAAAGAAAGGCTTGATGAACAATACTAATACACAAAGCAATTCCTTTTGTTTGAAAGTTATCCAGTTTATTCCAGGGAACTTTTGCAATGTTTTCTTTGCACATTAAATGTCTTATTGAAGAGCTGGCATCTTGCTGTGAATTATTAACACTTACCTAATGGGTGTTTATATATGTTTGCCTTGAAACTTAGCTCTGTAATTCAGTACGAAAACATTGAGTTTGCAAGCCTGTGCTTTAATGAAGGTGCAGATGATGTAGAAGAAAGTGGCTGTTGGTTGTGTATGTGTAACAGTTGTGCTGAGCCTCCTCCAGTGCTGCTATTCTTGAACTTCAGGGTTTCTTACCTGTTTGTTATGACCACTTAACTACTTCTGAACTGTTATTCTGTCAGCAGCAGCAATAGTAAGCCTCTTCTCTAAATACCTTCTTCATTATTTCTCTACGAGAGGGTAAACCAGCCTTCGGCCATACACAGTAGTCTGGAGTGCTTCATTCCCTGGAGCCCCATTCCTGCCCATACCCAGTGCTAGACCACAGCAGCCTGTGGGGCACAGAGCCAGGCATAGCATTTGTCTTTTCCAGCACCTCAGCTCCCTGACAAGGAGAGGTGCACACTAAAGCTTCTCACTGTCTTCATTTGGATGGGTATCTTTGTGTTCTCCGTTTAGTACCTTTCTGGGGACAGACTGTCCAAGCTTCCACCTTATAAAACATCTCTGAAGGAAGTTGGGGGGTATTATAGCCAAGGTTGCATGCTGCAGTTCCTGGTCCCAGTCCAGCTGCCCTTCAGAACTGTCATTCTCCCCTAACCAGGGACTACTTCCGTGAGAACTTGCTTTGATAAGAAGGAAACTTACTTCAGTAAAAATTGGTTTTGCAGTGGCCACTTTGTAGTACTGGGGGAAAAAAAAGGAGAAAAAGATGCAACAAAACCACCACAATCTGAAGACCCTTCTCCATTTAAGAGGCCAAATATCTTACTTGGAAATGCAAGTTCAGGAATGTGACTTGAGTTATTGGTGACCTTGTCACTTGAGAAGAATTAATTGTTACCTTTTGTCCTTGAAGACAGGGATTTCAGTGCCTTAGATTAGATCTTTGTGTGAGAAGTTGAGACTGGAACAGGCAACTCCTGTTTCCAATATTTCAGCCTTGTTAGGGCACTGAAGGCTTTCACAGAAGTCCTTGCCCTGGTAGTTAGCCATTACCAAGAGTAATCTAATGATTTACCTTTTTCTGAACAAACATCTCCTAAAAGAACAGCAAAAAGGATCCAGTGGCAGATGCAGTGAAGCCTATTCTGCCAGCTCTAAATATGTTGTGTTGGAGGCAAATACACAGAAGCCTTCCCTGTGCAGCAGTTGTGACTCATGGGGCAGCTCTGCACGCCCAGGCTTAGCCACTGCAGGGTTGGTCTGCAGCAGTGGTGGCACTGGTGACAGAGCTGAATATTCCTGGCTGTCCTTGGGTGTGTGTCCCCCTGCCCTGCGGGATATCCTTCTCCTAAACACATGCAAACCCATTAATAGGACAAGAAAAATTATAATCTTGAGGGAATATTTAACATGCAAGATTTTGCATACTTTTCTTTTTGAATCTTTTAGTCTTAAATGACAGCAACCAAGTTGAATCTTAGAATTAGCTGAAGTACGTATTTAGTCTTAAATGATGAATCTCTTGAAACTATTTGAAAAAATAAAAACTTCAATTTTAAAGGAATACAGTTGGCTCTCCTTAAAGGCATATATATCAGCTTTTGTTTGATTTCTGATCCAGGGTTCCAGTTCTGCTCATAGACACAGTAGGAGAGAGTTGCTCACCTGAAGAATTATTAGTATTTATGGTACATTTATCCTGCTAGAATGTGTCCGACTTCAAATAGCCATGCTTTGATTATTTTGCAAAAAAGGCACTAGTCTGTAGGAAAAAAATATTTCTAGTCAGAAAATCAGAGATTTTTGTAGCAAGATCTGCTTTTCAAAAAAAAAAAGAGGAAGATTGCTGTGGCCAACAAACACGAAGCTTTATCAAGTAGCATGCTGATATTAATTGCTACGGTTTCTCTATTAGTGATGGTCTTACTTAAAACATGTCTTAACACCTTGTGGAATCAGTAAACTATTACTTGGCAAATGATACGGTGTTTCAATAGATATGTAAACACCCTGCCCTTCCTAACAGGAAAAGGTCACAAATAACTCAGCTTTAAAATTAGGGTTGATCATGTAATGCTCATGAAGGAAATGTGTTCTTTCATACTCGAAAAATAGAGGGTATCCTGGTTCCTATTTTGGGACTGAAGCAATATAATTTTTTTTGTCAGGGAATCACAACATATAGTCCATTTTAAACACGTGTTTATTTTAATAAAATGAAAAATAATATTCAATAAAAAAAGCTGTGGTGTGATATTGTCAGTCAGGACTCTGTTGCAGTCTTCACTTGACAGCATTTCTTTCTGTCTGTGATGGGGGTTTGTTTTTACAGTTAATTTGCCTTCTCGTAGTAGGGAGGACTGTATTTATTAGATCTTACCCTGCCTAATCTAACCCGAGCACCTGCTGGGAAGCTGTAATATAATCTCAGCTGCAGTGGTGAGATAAGGACCTGATTTGCTTTTACTTGACACTGTTTCATGTTTACCGTATTTCTTTAGAAAACATTTTGGAAATTTTGGTTTGTGTGCATATTTGTTTGAGCTGTCCCATCAATCACTGCTGTGTTTCACTTCCATAAGCAATGTTGTGGCTGACTCCAGTATGTCCCTGCATGAGTCTCTTGATAATATTTTATATACGATGCGATCTGTCTCCTTCCAGACCTCATACATCCACAGGCTTATTTAATTTTAAGACTTCTTTCACTTCACTTCACTGTTCTTTTTTCTGTAGGTAACTCAGTACTTCATGGCTTAGCCAGATTTTTCATAGAGACACTCATTGATATTGGAAGAGAAGTTAGCAACATTCGTCTAGAAAGTATGTTGCTCCTATGACTTGCTCCAATATATGATTGATTATTCAATTATCTGTCATGCTATTTGCAACTGGTCAATTAACACATGAATGCATTTATAAGATAGTATTTATGATAAAATACTTCTGATCATTTTTGCATGGGGTATTACCTTGCTTTTCTTAGATGTCTTACCACACTTTGGAGGCAGACAGTTGACATGTCATTCATGTTAGAAATAGCATTCAACAAGATATGAATTATTTTGTCTCTATATATACAAGCAATATTATATTCTGAATTTCTTGAATTGAAGGACATCACTCATTTTGATGTTTCCATATAAATATAATTTCACCTATACATGCTGAGACCAGAAACAAATACACAGCTGAAAAGATAAAATTTGAAAGAAAAATACCCATATATCATTACAAATATATTTCTTGTACATGTGTATGTTCCTGTATAATTTTGTGCATTAATAATTTGTGTGTATTCAAATGAAGGACAGAATGTTTCTCACGTTTGGCTCTGGCAGGCTGAATTTTATGCGTGAAAACTGGACAAACATAAAGATTCATTATTGGCCTCCCATCTGAGGAAGCTCTAGAGCATAGTATTTTCTTCCAGAGTCCTCTTTAGGCTTGTATTTAGTAAATGAGCTTCAGATCTTTCTGTTCAGTGCCATTCTAGCACAGGAGGAGGAGCTTTGGCTCATCAAGTACTGACCAGCAAACTGAGACGTGAGTGTAGCACGTCTCCACGTAAGTGCCACCTTAGGACAGGGACGTGCTGGGGACCTAATCCACATCTGCTGGCATCAAAGAGCCACCTGAATAGGTTCAATCTTGCTTCCCTTGTGTGTAACTCTTTTTCCTTCATATAAAAGTGAAGAGGCAAGGGAGTGGGATGAGAAGGTCTAGTGTGAACTGAGGTCTTGCCCCTGGGTAGAGAGAAGAGCCAGCAGGACCAAAGGGCACAGAGGAACTCCCGAGTCTGTCACTGAAATACTCCATGTAGCTAATTTAGCTGAAGATCTGGTTTGGCGGTCTCTTTACATCCTTAGGGTTTTTCTGTGTATTAGGCAGAGAGCACTGTATAACTGGTGACTTTTATTATGTGACTTTCACAAGTGCTTTTTGATTTTGCATGTGACATGTCCACTGCTTTTTCAACAACAATGCTATTATGTTTAGAGTTATAGAAAAAATGTGTATAGCATCATGCTAGAGAAATTCTGGTGATTGTGTATTTAGTTAATGACTGCTTCCCACTTGAGTTTAGAGTCAAAGTTACACAAGCAATTTTATCATCAAAAGTTTCTAGGGTTGAACACTTTGTGTTCTTGTGAGGTGGCCTGTCATATGGAACTGCACTTATCAACTGCCAAAATGAACTTAGCTTTCTGCTAAGCCTGAAAGAGAAGGATGCCTTTTTTCTTTTTTTTTTTCTCTAAGTCAGTCTATCCAGATCAGAATTCTGGGAATATTCAAAAAATAACAGTTACTTTGTTACAATTCTATATATGTGTGGAGATGTGGCGTTGTTGCAGTTGATTTTTTTTGGTGTTGTTTTATTTGGCTTTGTTAATGGTGAGCTGCCAATGAAATGATTAAAATTCCACCCACTTCAGCACAATCTGTATAAACATGGGCCTTCAGAAGGCCAGGGCTCTTTTAGTTTTAATCTGAAATATTTTCAGTCTTCATACAGTGTCTTCATTATCTTGCTTCTACTCTGTTCTGCTTTATTGGGGTCTGCTCCATTAAGATGATCCAGAATGCTTGATGATTGCCTGGCTAATCCCAGGGGCAGGCGAGATGTCCTCTCCCATTCCCTGTCCGCAGTTTCCCTGAGGTCCCCTGTTGGCTTTCAGAGCTCAGTTGAATTGTAGATTGGCTATTTTTGTGAAAATGCATTCACCTTTGACTCTTTAAAATGGGGTTAATTTCTTTAGGATAATGTAATTGTGGGTTGCCAAACAGCCTTCAGGAATAAGGAGCAGACTCCCAGAGAAAATGTAGCTAATTTGAAGTGATTTGGGGGCTCGCATGAAAAAGCTTTGGCAAAGCTTTCTTGTCTGTTTTGAGTAGGTAAACATCAAAACTTTGCCTCATCCCATTGCTAAAATAAATGTAGCTGCAGACATGACATGTGGATATCTAGAGAAACAAAACTTCCCTTAATCAAGGAAAAGACAAGAAAAGAGGTCACTGTCACTATCATTAAACCTGTAAAATTTTTCTGGAAAATACAGACAAATGTGTGAATCACATCTGTAATTTCATTAAAAATACAGTAAACTAGAAAACCAAGAATTATTCAGTTGTGTTTTGTCCTCAGATACTTTTGGCACTCTCAAAATTTGTTATTTAATCTTTTATGAGAACTTCACAAGTCCTAAGGATGTCATATGCTGTCTATATTTGAATTATAACCCTTTGTCTCTTGACTGGGTCTTCAGTTATGTTTTTATTAGTACCCCTTCAAATCATATTTTGGTTTGCTGTTTGATTTTCATCACTGATTTTAAATGTATGCTTAATTTAGTAAGTGAGGGACTTAAAATTTTTTGGATTATATTTCAGAGTTATTTTTCTTGCAAGATGATTTGTATTGATTGATAGCTGTTTCATGTGTTGAGTGTCAATGGCAATATAATCTTTTCCTTAATTTAGTACTTCTTTTGCTATTCAGACTGACAAACTGCATACATACTCTTTGTTATAAATGGTGAATAATACATGTAGCATGTGGTCATGTTTTATTTGTGGTGATGTCTTGGAATTCAGTTCATGAGGCAGAAAATCAGTGTTATAAAATTGGTTAAATAATACTGAGTACATATAAGAGAAGAACTGGAAAGTGTGTAAAACCACATTTTGTTGTTGAAACTAAGGGAATTAACAGAAAATCAGTTAAACACCACTGTATGTGCATTAAAATTATTATTTTAATTTGAGTCAAGTGTGTGTATTTTGAAGCCACTCTGTTGATTATCTGCTCTCATTGAGTTTGATTTGGTTCACTTGCTGGAGCAGCCTTGGAGCATGTGGATGCAATTGTTTTTGTATGAAATTAGACTGTCAAATGCACCAGTGGGTGCTCAGCCTATATCAGGTACTCAGGCTCTTTAAAAAAGCGAACTGTGCTTTGCCTCTGCAGGTAAGGGCAGGTTATTAGAAATCTTGGACAGTATCTGTAGGTAGGAATATGTAGGTGTCTGAATGGACTGGTTTTGGTCTCTATTTCTTTCTTGGAGCTGTGTCAGCCTCTTTTGCCAAGTATGTATAGATTTGGAAGAGAAAAAGTCCTTACTTCCAATCAGTTCTTCAAACTTTAAGCAAACCTGTTCTTGAACTGGGCCGAACTAAAGAAAACGCTCTTTATTATCAACGAAATAGTTTGTGATTAGAAGTTTGTTCTTTTGTTGAGTGTTTACTTCCTTGTAAACTTCATCAGCAGCTATTTACTCTTCAAATTTAATAAAAATTCTTTAATACAAGAAGAAAACTTAAGTTTATAGTAAATGAAATTTTCACATTCTGAAAGTTTGTTTATTTTTTTGGAGATATTTTCTGAGTGTTAAGGATGTCATACACTGTAGCTGAGTTATAGTGACTTGTCTGCTGTTTTAAAGGGAGAGATCTCTACATAAATAGTTATGTATTTTGTCAGGCACTGATATTTCTCGTGTCCAAAACCCTTGGATACAAGTCATACCTGGCCCTCATTATTTCTGCTCTTTCTCATCTTCATCTATCAAAAGTATATTTCAGAACGCGTAAGTGTGGATGTTATTTTGCTAATGTCCTTCCACTATAAAGATAGAATACAGAAGATGCAAAGAAATTAGGCATCTTTTGTGTATTTTCCTTATTTTCTTGTCCCTTCTTGTACTTGTTTTGTTTGCTGTTATTTCAAAGTGGCTCTTCCAGAACATGGGTAGGAGCACCCTAGGCAGATCAAGGGAGATGCTTCTCCCCTTTTACTCTGCTCTTGTGAGACCCCACCTGGAGTGCGGCATCCAGCTCTTGGGCCCCCAAAATAAGAAGGAAGTGGATCTGTTGGAGTGGGTCCAGCGGAGGGCCATGAAGATGGTCAGAAGACTGGAGCACCTCTCCTGTGAGAACAGGCTGGGAAAAGAAGACTCCAGGGAGACCTTATAACACTTTCCAGTACCTGAAGGTGATAGGACAAGGGTGAATGGCTCTAAACTGGAAGAGGATAGGTTTGGGTTAGATGTTAGGAAGAAATTTTTCACTGTGAGAGTGATGAGGCACTAGAACAAGTTGTCCAGCGAAGCTGTGGATGCCCTATTCCTGGAAGTGTTCAAGGCCAGATTGAATGGGACTTTGAGCCACTTGGTCTAGTGAAAGGTGTCCCTGCCCCTGGTAGCAGGTTGGAAGTACATGGTCTTTAAGGTCCTTCCAACCCAAACCAGTCCATGATTCTGTGTTTCTAAGATGTGGTCTTGGAGAAAATGAACCTCTTCCATGCTCATACTCGCATCAGCAGTGATGTAAGCACAGAAGTGGCAGGGATGGGTGGGAAGAAAAATCATGCTCTGCTGCCTCCCGGTGACCGACTGTATCAACATGGGTGTCCCGTATGCTCAGAGCTGTCTGTGTCCTCCTGAGACGGCCAGCACTGGGCTGTGACAAATAGAGCAAAGAATCAGTGCATCTGTGTGCTGGGAAGCAAGAAGTGTTGCTTCTGTGGCTGTGGCCCGCTGCTCTCCCCTTAGTTTATTTTCAAAACTGGCCCCATGGCTAGTGAGGACTGCAGTGACAGAAGAGAAGCTGTTTTGGGTTCATGACTTAGTACTGTGCACAGCAGAGAGTGAGCCCCAGCCTGGAGCTGGCCAAGCAGGCAGTGCATGTACGACCTTTGTGTAGATATCCCGTGAGAGCACAGACTATGTGCCCAGTGGGATGCAAGTCAATGAACTCATCCTCTTTGTGCTCACCTGGCACAGGATTGCAGTTGTCTGTATATGCAACAACAGAAAGTTGAGGAAAAATTTCCTGTGTTGCTTTTGGACTGTCTGGGTCCAAGGTAAGAACTGATACTGAAAAATAAAAGAAGACTTTTTTTGTTCAAAGTGAGATCTTTGCAAAATCTGTGCTTTTTTCTACAGAAAAGAGTATTCATTTTAGTATTTCTTTCTTCTAGATAATGAGTATACTTGAAGAACATGTTAATCATCACAGCTCTTCTGAGTAGGGAGTGCTGTCAACTCTTGGCTTATTTTCTCATGTAGTTTGGTCCCCAGTTTGATTACAGCAGCAAAATTTCACAGTGTGTGCACGGAGTTTTATGTCCATTTTCTACAAAGTTTTTCTTTGGCATATTACATGCTGTCATTTGATACTGCAGTTTTATTCTTCCCTTCCTTTCCTCCCCTGCCCCTACTGTGGTTTTCATATCTGTCAAAGTGCCTTTATGGCTGTTTGCAGTTATTTACCTTTTTCACAACTCTAGTTCAGTATGGTTTATATTTTCTTCCAGATTGTTACATTACACTTTCAGGTCATTAATCTCTACATTCTCTTCCCAGGGAGATCGTGGAGAATCAGACCTTGATGGTCTCCTGGAATTTTCTTTAGCAGAGTCCAGGGTCATGAGGCTGAACGCATTGTTTGAATATTCATCCAGCAAGACCTTTGGATATGCAGTGACTGAACTCAGCTGAGCACTGCTGCTTACAATGATCAGTCTTTGTTTATTTAACCCAGGCTGTACTTTAAAGAGGTTTTAGTTACAGGCATATTTGGAGTCCTATATAGATCACAGCACCAACAATGTGCTTGCATTATCTCTGAGTATCTTTATTGTTGCTGAGCAAAAAGGGAGGCTCTATTCTTTTCACATGGTTATATAATTAATGAGTTATTCTAATGGCTTTTAGATCTTATTATTTGAGGATATTTTCAAAGAAGTTACAAAGTCAACATTTCAGAAAAAAGTGAAGCTGTATTTTATAGCTGAGGGAGTAAGACGCCTGCATTACCAGTTCCAGTAGAATTTAAATTTAGCTAAAACCATGTGTAGCTCTTTTGGTTTCAGGAGGACCTCTCTCCCAAATGTGCTGAGCTAAAAGCCGTTTTCCAGATTTTGCCATTAGACAACTCCAGGACTTGCCAGTTCATGGACTGTGCCAAACTGCAGACAAGTGATTCTGATAGCATAGTGGGCAGTTTCCCTGTGGCTATTTCAATCCTCGGGACAGAAAAGAAAATGGCAAAAGTCGCGTGTGCTTCCAGTTAAATTTCTTCTGGATGACAGGAGTAGTTATAAAAGCTAGTTCATGAATATTCATGGGGAAGGAGAAATAGAAACACTAAAAAACTGGAGTAGAGGACTGGAGGTACAGAGTTAGGATAGCTTTATCCTAAACCCAGCCTCTGAAGAAAACCTGGTGAGAAAGGTGGGATCATCTAGAGGGATGGAGGTAGATTTTTGATGTTTCCAGGGAGATTTATTGTAGGACATATTTGGAACACTCATTCCACCTCTCATGCATATTAAGAGGTTGTTTCTTTAAAAATGATACATAAATGAAAGAAATCTGCCAGACCTGAAGTGTTCAGCACTTCAGTCTCTTAGGGACTTTCAAAAGATACCTGCTCAGAGCAGGTTTGGTGGTTGTCTGTAGGTCTGTGGGGTGCAGTGTCTATGGGTGCAAACCCGTGACACTTTGTGACGTCTGACAAAGAAAATAGGGTTTTGTGTCCTGTTTATGATCACATTGGCTCTCCTGCTTCCCAAGATGCAGAAGTCCCCATCCAGTTGCTCACAGGCTGCTCCTACCTGCACAGCACTGCTGCAGGTGTCTGGCACAGCCATTTCTGGGATCCACACTGTGTTAAGTCTCAGTTATCCAGGCTAGCTTCCAGTACTGTGCTATTTCTGCTGAAAAGGTGCTGGAATACTCTTGGGAGCGACTGTGCCAGCAGTCCAGGGCAGGTGCTAATCTCCAGTGAAGGGGAGATGACAGGCAGTGGGGCAGGCCAGGGGCTGTAACCTTTGCAGTCAGCACAGCTGGCACGGCAGAGTGACATGTGGCCAAATACCTCATCTTTGCAAAGGCACTTATTACCCGCTGTGCTTTTATTTATCATTGCACATACCAAATATGTTATCTTTAACTTATGCAGTGAGAGGTTTTTGTGCTGGGGATGAAACTCATGTGATTGCAGCTCAATTTTGCAATATCCATCCATTCTGCACAGGATATAAGAATCATTTTGCAGTAGGCATAGTCGCAATATAACTGTAGGCTCCACTCCAGCCATTTGAAATATTTTGAATGGTTATGGCAAAAAGTATTAGGAAATACAGTATTTGGACATGACTATAAGTTAGTGAATGCTGCTCAAGAAGCTCTGCACTAGTCAGATCTTATGCTGTGGAATCAGTCATTCTGTCACTGGCTGTGCCTAACGCTCAGTGCTGTAGAAACAGATGAAAAATTCATAATGCAAGTGTGTGCGCCTGTGTGAATACAATTACAGAAGGAATTCATCCACAGTAACTTCAAAGAGCGCTTTCCAGCAGGCAGAAAATCACAGTTTAACGCATGGAGTCTTCTGTCTCAAGACATTTGTCCGTGTTGCCTTACAGGGCACAGTTTGTCTTCTTCAGCATACACAGTACAAATGATGCAACTCCATTTTCAAATACTCAGCCGTGACACACAGCCCTGAGAAACGCTCATTATTCCTTGGCTTCACTCTTCCTTTTATTTCTTATTTATTCAAACAGATTACATTCCCATTTGGATAGGATTAGCTGTGGTTTGAAAGTATTGCTGCGGTTTGTCCTGTGAACATGAGTGTAGTATTTAGCTGAGCGAGGTCTGTTTCATGACCTGAAACCTCTTGGATAGAGCACACAAGAGTGTCAGCATTTGTATCTAACTAGATTTCCTGTTATATAAAGGCATGAGGCACATTTGGGGACCTCTTAGGAACTTTCCCATGGGGTAGAACACAGAATTTGGGGGTTTCTTCATGGCTTTTTTAGGAAACGTGGAATTTTTTTAATCCTTTGCTGTTGAGCTTCTGATTAACATTAACAAATGTATTCAGAACAAGCTAAAACAGTAGTGCTCAACATTTTGCTGTGATGGGGCACACGAGAGCATCCTGCAAAGTGACCTGCCTGTGCATGCATTTCCCCATGTATCCCCATCCCCATATGGCCAAATGAAACCCATATACAGCTGTTTATCAATAGTCAGCAAGGTGACTTTGTCCTCAAACAATTTAATTTTGCATTTTTAGGATTAAAAATAACCAGGTAAGTGCAATAGGTGTGATTTATATTTGTGCCATTTAGTACGGCAAATCCCAATTTTTTTAGGATTATGCAGTTTGTCTTCTGAATTACTTTTTCAAAATGCAAATGAGGGCATTTAATCTGCTCTGCATAGCTGTGTTGCTCCTATGAACATGAAATATTTTTCCTAATTCCATTTAACGGTTTTATTTTGGATATAAGTAATTTTGTTAGTGTTGGAAACCCATGCACAATAACATAGCTCTGATGTTGGAGAACTGAAACTCTGATTGGCTGGCCTTGTCTCTCTGAAGGCAGAGTGCAATGTAAACAAGAAAACATGAGCCATAAATGGTGAAAAGCTTACTTTTTGCATTTTAACCTCCTGAGCTAGGCTACCAAAAATTGGTGCTGGGAACTAACCTCAGCAGGAATGCACACTGTAATTTTAATAGGAAACATACAGGTTTTTATCCTCTGTAATGGAGGTGTTATTAAAGCACAGTGTAACTGTTTTATGCTAAATATGTGTTTCTTCGCACAAATTTAATTGTTACTTGGCTCAAACTGAAGTAAAATAAGCATTTGTTTATATTTACATTTACATTTACATTTACATTTATATTTATATCTATATTTATATTTATATTATATGATGTGATATGATATTTTATGATATTAATAGGGTGCAAACTAAACTATGCTCCATGGCAGTCTCTTCCTTGCTCGTTCACCCCTGGGTAGCGCTGTTCCAGCACCCCAAGGAAAACTTGTATCCATCTCAGGCCATCGTTCTGCTAAGGCGGACTTGCTGTACGTGCACTGCTGTTCTGGGCTGGATGGCGTGTGGTGCAGGTTGATGCCATTAGGCAGGAGGTGAAGCATAATCCTCACATTAACTTAAGTGGCTTTAACAGAGGACCTCTGAGAACCCTTACCTTCAGGAAATACAGGTAAGGGATCTGTGTCTGAGGAAAAAGTTTCTAACCTTCTTAAGCATAGTCTCTGGAAGAACAGGTCTTCTTGCCACTTTTGTTTTGTGAAGCAGCAGCCACAGCTACCACAAGACGACAAGTTATAAACCTGGATTGCAGCTGTACATCTTAAGTCATGTGAACTCGGGCACAGTCAGTTCTTTTCCTGACTATGTTTGCGGAACTTAAATTTTTAAGCTGTCTTAGACTTCATTTAAGAATACCTAAATATTTACAGCCTTAAATGGGAAATGTGTGTACCTGTTTACAGTGCTTTGTACTGTAGTAATGTATTATGTTTTTGATGTCCCAAATAAGTCTGTATCTCTTAGCTGAGAGTTTTAATTCATGAACTCTGAAGAAACTTGTGGCTAGTGTTGTATACAATGACTGGTGCAGAATTCAGCATCAGGAATGTGAAAACTCTGGTCTGGTGTCTTCTTTTAGCATTTCTGTGCAGTTTGGCTTTTCTGCCCATAGCCAGATGTCCTTTGCTACCTTCAGGATCTTCCTTGTGATGGAGACTGCTCTTACCAGCTGTATCCCATCAGGTCCTGATGTTGCTGCTCTATAAATGAAAGTCCCATTGCATGGTCCCCTGTACTTGGTGTCAAGCTATCTGTAGTCAGAAAGAGACTTCAGAGAACTTTGTGTCAGACCCTTTCTCAGGAGCTGAAGCTACACCAAAGAACCCCCATTCCCACAAGGAATTGGAACAATCTCAAAAGTCTTGATGTTCACAACTGATTCCAGCTGCCGTGATATAGCTTATCTCATCCTGAGGAACACTGAGAACCAGAGCTTTCTGTTTTCCAAACTGAACACAGAAGAGGAGAATCTGTTCTTTGCTTCTATTTTTATATCCCAATGAAAAGCAGTACCTAGTACTTAATAGCAAACCTCTGATTTCTAGCTCCAATCCACTCTTGCAGTTGCAGATTCTTGCAGAATCAAGGAACTGGAGACTGGTTCCTAATTTTCATTTTTCCTATCTTTTTGAGCCAGTGAATAAATTGCCTATGTGTTTTCTTGTCTGTAATATGTCCTCATTGTACTCCACAGCTGAAATGGTTTCTCAGAGAGCAGGAAACCCTTTTCCCAGATGTATTTGTAGTATTTTCTTGATAAGGATGTACTCTTGAACTTTTCCTAGTTACCTATATATAGATTTCTTATAAAATAGAATTCTTAAAAAAATACAATTAGTTCAATTCCTTTTTTTATCTATTTTACTCTTTAACAACATTCAGATACACATGATCAAGGTGGTGAAACTGCTCCTCACAAGTAATCAGCATTGAAATAAGGGCGATTCTTTGATCGCTTTCTGAGATGCTGAAAGAGGGGACCTTAAGTGTTTTAGCAGTATAAAGTAAGCCAGTGTATTTTCGTCTTGCAAATTGTTATGTAAAGACATTTGAAGCCTCCTGTAGTTATTAGGATTGTTCAGATGGATCCAGGGATATCATGCAGAGCTGCAAAAAGCATTTTATGATTCAGGCTGGTATCTGGTGATGCAGTCTTCAGAAGAACTGTTTGATGCTTTCCAACAGCACTTTACAATTTAAGCTATACTAATAATTTTCCAAATACATTCTGAAGGGCTGGTAGTGTTTCAAGAATGTGCAGATTGAGGGGTTGCAGAATCTAACAGGCAAAGAGAAGTGAGGCTGCTGTGGCTCTGTGTCCCCAGGTCTGGCTGTATCCCCGAGAGGCACATGTGCACACTATATACATGTGTGAATAAACACGGTTACACAGACACACAGATCAACACAGACAGAGGATACACGGCTGTGACACAAATAGGAGTGCCATCGATGACCTGGTTGGTTTCTCCTCTCCAGCTGTGTAAGATCAAAATCAAATAGAGACATGTATGTAGCACATCTTTATACACCAATATACAGTGTGTGTATGCACATACATGTTCTCAGTCTAGCCTGAGCTGTCCCTGGATCCCAGTCTCCCCAGCTCTTGGCACCTGGGCATGCAAGCCAGTGCAGTTGCTGGTGCCCCAAAACAGGGCAAGGTGCTGCATTCAGAGCCCTGTATAAATGTGCAGGCAGAATAGGCTGCCCACAGGCATGGCCCCCTCCTGTGATAGCTTGGGAAGTGATGAATGTCTGTGGTAATCAGCTATTAATCAGCCACCCTAATGAAGAGGCTCTGTGCTCAGAGCTGCTGAGGCTTAGGCTGACTCCACTGAGATGTTCCTCCTATTTCTTTACAAATTGGTGGGATAGGCAGGAACCCTGAGGTGAGGTGGTACCTCGAGTTTATGATTTATCCTTGTCTCCTTAAGGACTTTGTTGAATATTTGTTACAGCATCGTTTATCTTTTTTTCATTTCTTTTTTTTCTTGGAAAGCTGAGTGTAAATATTATTTTTTTTGATGCTCGAGTTCTGAGATTTTCTCCCACTGACTTCACACTGCTGAGGGAGGGGGGCTGCACAGACACAGCTTTTGAGAAACTATAGCTGAAACCTTTTCCCCCTGTGGCAGATCGCTGGGAGGCTTTCAGGAAGGCTTTGAGCTCTTCAGTGGGAAACAAAGAGAGCACTGGTTTGCCCTGGAAAGATGAATCGGTACCCTGGAAAGAAGGAGGTCTTGGTGTGTGTCATATTACTCTGAGTCAGCTTTATCACTGAGGAGATTTAATGATAAAAGCATGTTTATTCAAAATACAGATTTACAGGAATGGAATGAAGTCACTAAAAAAGTTAAAATCACAAAAACATATTGTTAAGGGTACACAACGCAAATTCTTCTTTCCAGCTTCAGCAGTTTAGGTAGTTTGTGAGGCTGCTTTGCTCTTGCAGTGTGCTCTGCAAAGTACTTATAATTAAATGATGAATTATGGGGATCTGGCTTTGGTTTCCAGAGAGAGCTGCTTTGGGTAATCCCCTCCATTGCTGGCTCAGGAGGGAACAAGCTCCTGCCTCTTTCCTATGTTCCTGACCCTGGTCCCTCTGGTGAGTCAAAGTCACTCACACCCGCATCTCACCACCCTGGCTTGATGAACATTTCTTCATAGCAGTGGTTTAAGTAGGCATTAAACCGCTTTCATCATGTTTTTATACTCAATGCAGCATGTGACTTAAGAGTTTTATTTCATGAGCAATAACAGTATTAGATTTTTCCCTCCCCATATTGATTGTACTTGCTACTCTGCAGAGAAGCTACCCCAGGTCTGTAAACTCATGAAAAGAGGAACAGAGCACCTGGGCACTGTGATCTTTTCCTGTCTAATAGATTAAGGGTAATATCTCCAAGGACCTGTCAGAGTCTGGTTTCTTAGTGAGTTTGTTTTGTTTTGTTGCACTGGAAGTGTTCTTTGATGGAATGGAAATAATGAAGAGGGAATGCCTAAAGAAAAGGAAGTAAGCTTGTTAGAAATTTTGAGCTTCAGATCTGGTTTTGGAACTTGAAGTAGTCAACACTTGGTTGAAACTAAAGTACAAGCCTCTAGGCTGATTTTGTGACTGAAACTGAAGGAAAGGATAGAAGATAGACTGACCTTCAGATATTAAAAAAATATGATTCTTTTTGCATTTGGGGTGAAATTAGAAAGGACTTCTGTCCTAAGTGGAGTGAAATTAGTTGATCCAAGGGTGACCTTTTCAGTTCATTGCACTGGCTGGCTGTCCTGTAGGATGAAACACCTCAGGACCGGAATCATGGGGATAACATCACCAGAAAGGTGTATTGATTAGTGAGGTTAGTAAAATTGTCCTGAGTTGTGAGCCATTAAACTACATTTCAGATATCAACATTTAGCCTGAAACAGTGAACCAGTCTTGAAATTAAAACAGTTTTCATTACATAATGATGGGAGTACTTGCAGATAGATATTTGAGATGCCAACCATCTGCTGCACCAACATTAACTGTAGTCCTCGGTTTTGATGTGCCAAATACCTTCTACAGCCTAAATGTCTGTGATTATAATACTGAAGCTTGCTTGTGTCATGATAATTGCTGACGTGCACTGTCTTTCTCCATGTAAATAACATCGTTCAAGTAGTTTGTTCCACCTGCTGGCTCTTTCTGTAGGTGTCAGCTGGAAGCAATGCATTGGTACCAGAAAAATCACTGTTACAAAGAGCAAAATTGGTGTCATGACTTCAGTGCTTACTTGGTTGACATTTTCTCAACAATTTTTTTCATTAGCTTTGATAACTATCTTACATAATCCTCTGCTGAACTGCTGAAAGCTCTGGTGTCCTTGGTGGGACAGGCCTGTTCAGTTTTTCTTTCAAAATGCAAGGAGGTTCCCTAGGTCTACTGTGTTGCTAGCATCTGGTAAGGACTTTTTTTTTTTTTTTTTTTTACTGTAGGAAACACTGGATTGAAATGAAAAATCAAGAACTTGGCCTTATTTTAAAACCAAATATTGATTTTTTTTTCCCCCTACTGATAAATGGGCTTTGGCAGTTGGTAATCAATAGTTACAACCTTTTGAATGTTTGTGGGATGCTACACTAAATGCAGAGCAATTAATTGTTTGTAGTGGCTGGAGAGGAATATGAATGTTCTCCTGGTCAACGATTAGGCTTTATGGATCTTTTAAATCTGGTAAGACTCCCAAAAATGTGTAAAAACTCTGTTTTGTAAATTAAAATCAGAAATTATTATTAGCTTTTGTTTGTAGTTCAAGCATGATGTCATATTTGGCATAGTGCTAAAGAAAAACTCCCAGCTCATGGATCTGTTCTTTCTCAACTCGGTGTCTTCGGTGTTTGCTCTTGAGGCCGTCCAAAAGAGGAATGGTTTGTGTGATACCAGCTTTCTGAGGGCTGATTTCGTGTTATCACCCTCATGGGAAGAGGGACAGGAGGCTTTGTTTGGAGCTGGTCATGACTTCATGATTTCCAGCCAGCTTATCCTTACATAAAAGTGTCACAGCTTTAACTTTTTATGCTGGTATAAAGTTCTCTAAGGACTTTCCAGATAGACAGCCCTGGGCTTTTTGGGAGGGGTGCACAGGATTTGCTCCTGCATTTTTTGCCTCTTTTTCCAGTCCTTCTATTTATATTGCTAAATGACTGTAATTTAGGGTTAAAAAAGACTTATGGAAGCATAATATCACAAAAAAACCCCTTGTGTTTGGATCTGTAAAGCATCACAGGAGACAATGTTCTTCCAAGTTTCATGAAGTTGCAGTATGTTAATGGCCCTTTTGTAACATCTTTTCCAGTCTTGCTTTTTCCCCCTGCAATGAGGGTGGGGGCTGCTGAATTTTGGAGTAATGGCATTAAGTAGGAGTCACTGTAGTTGTGGAGGAATAATTTGGTATGTAGTAAGTCTCTTTTTAGTTATTTGAAGTTTTCCATAATAATTACTTGAATAAAGTTTGAATCTACAAAAAGCTTGAAAGCCTTCTGTATATTGTGACTATTTAAATTTAATTTACATTTGCTACAATCAGGTATAAACAAATTCTGTTCATTGGAAAGGCAAGTATAAGGAAAGGGGAATACTATTTATCATTCAGTTAAAAAAAGATTCTTTCAAACCAGTCACGTGATCAGTTTTTAAGGACTGTCTTACTAATTTTCTGAAATTATTGCTTCTGACTTCATTGGCCAAGTATGCATAAGTGTTTAACAAGAGTACTGTAGGGTTTGCAGTTAAAGGTAAAACCCATATTTGTCAGATGACTGGTTTCTGTTTTGTTTGCTGGCTGAAACATCCTCCTTACCGTTGTCTGTAAGAAATATTTCCTTCTTCAAAATGTGAAGTTTCTTTCTCTTACAAGGCTGAAAAGTATGTGGTAGCTTGAGGGGCAGAGGAGCCAAAATACAGCATTAGAATAATGGCAGATTTACAGCCGGGTAACTTGTGAATTAATAGGGCCATAAAAGTATGCCTCACAATACTAGAAAGCAAGCACTCCCCTCTTCCTAAAGGAATTGTACAACATATTTATAGATACAGGCTATCCTGAGAGGAGGCATTTTACACCATTGTTTTATTGGGCAAAATAGAAGAAATATTAAAGAAGTAGGCACTGAAGAGATAAATAGAAGGGTAAATATTACAGAGGTTGAATTTACATTTGTAACTCCTGTAATGGGTTGAAACTGAGTTGATTGACAAGCTTTTAAGCCAATGCACTTTTGCGATTTTTGCATATTTAAACCCCATGCAAGGGCGGGAAGTTTCTCTTGTTCCCAGCCTCCTGACAGAGAAAGCGGGGGGGGCGTCTGAGCCTCCAGGCCCGGCCCGGGCTCCTGCCTGCCCCCCCTCACCCCTCTCCCTTCCCTCAGAGCTGCGGGCAGCTAAACGATCTATGGGCTGCCCCATAGCCGAATCCATCCGGCTCGGCTTCTGGAGAAATCAGGAGGGGCCTCCCCTCCCCCCTCATGCAGCCCGGGGGAGCCTCCTCTCCCCCTCATGCAGCCCGCGCAGACCCAGCGGGACCAGCGGAGCCTCCTTTTCCAGCCTGCACAGCTCGCACCGAACTGAACATCAGCGCAGCCCGTGGGGAAAGACATGAGGGAGAAGAACATGGCGGCTGCACGGTCAGGGAGGAAGAGAAAGTCAGGCACGTGGGATGACGCAGAGATGGCGGCGGGAGAAAAGGGTGTGTGCGTTCCGGCGCCAGTCTTAAAACCCCTTCTAGCAGCTGTGGAGGACTGGACTCTTTAAATCATTTTAAAGTATGGGGAGATGAAAATCCATGCCTGTGAGAATTCATGTTGCAGCCTGTGAAGATGTAAGAGAACGCCTATGCCAGGCCGTGTAGTTGTGAAGCAGCTTTTAGAGGTTTGTGAAGAAGCAGAGAAGCCCTTGTGTTTAAGCTGGAATAATTCATGTTTAAAAGGGACTGGAAGCAGAGAACCTTTGTGTTTGGGCTGGAAGAATTAATCTTTAAAAGGACTTGTAACCCCATGTGATGGCCCATGGTTGCAGTATGAATATACTGTGGAATTTTCATGGGAGGGATATTTCACTTCAGTAGATGGTTTCCGGGCAGACTACTGAGTTGTGAAGAAATGTCCATGGCATCAGCAGAAGGGAACCCTTTTCCCTAAGCATAAGAAAGAGACTTTTAAGGACTGCAACACTGACCAAAATTGTTATGCATTGTGCGAGGTGGTAAAAGGAGGGGGAGTGCTGGAGGGAGAAAAGGGAGGGGGGAAGGGGTTTTTGTTTGGAGAGTGCTGGAAGGAAGAGGGTTTTGCTTTAACTTCTTTTTATTTCTTGTTACTTTTAACTCTCTTAGTAATGAGCTTCTCTATATTCTTTAAAGTTTTAGGCCTGTTTTGCATTTTTTCTAATCCTTATCTCGCAGAGTGAAATAGGTGTGATCAAACCACTGCAACTTCACATTAAAGCTAGATGTTGTGAATGGAGCAGCTCAGCCTCGCAGGCATTTGGACAGAAAAGGCAGCCCAATGAATTACCTTTGTTATGGCAACGGGGAGCCAGGATATTGTCAATAAAAAATGGCTGATGCTGTGTCTCAACCTCAGATGGCTCCTGCAAGACCAGCACAGTCATCCCTGCCCATGCTTTGCAGCATTCCCTGTCAGATAAGCTCCATGTCAAGAACTGGGACCAGCCCTTGGAGCTGCAGAGGTTATGTGTGCTTCTTGTCTTGCTGCTGCCCACTGCAGGCTGGAAATTCTCCTGGCTGGATCTCACTACAGAGATTAATACAAACCTTCCCCTAATGGTAATGACTTACAGAAAATACTTGACAGCTGAGTTTTGTGGAAGGCTTTTGTTGACATTTACGTTAAATAAACAACATCATTTCTTGGTGGTTTTGCAAGTCATGAGCAATGACACAATGTTGGACTATTCTGTTTAAAGCCTTTAGACCATAATGGCAGTATGTGCACTGTGCAAGTACTGTTGTTTTGCATGGGCTTGTCAAAACTCTTAACAGGTGTCTTAAAGGCACTAACACCTCCAGAGCATTTTTGGAAATCATGATTGTATTGTAGTGTGCCATAAGTAGTCAAAATTAAACAAATGTTCATCTTCCACATTCCTGTAAAAGTTCTGCCTCAAATATTCAGCTTAGTCTGGAAAATAGTCCTAATGTGACCTGTCCGTCTTGCTATACTTTCTACATTCTTTTGCATGTGTACTGAAGCATTTGGTTAACTCTTTCTGTGAAATCTAACCTGATATTAAAATATCCAGTTTTCAGGGCTCCACAGGAAGTAACTGCTCATGAAGTGCTACCTCATCTCCATCTCTCAGCTTCAGTAGCTCTAGCCTGGATGGTAAGCATCTCATAGTGTTACAAAGAATGGGATCAAAACAAAGCAGCACCAAGACAGTTAACAAATGTTGCCACTCCACGCATACAAATGTTTTATAAATAAAAAAGCCATTTCAAAGGGTACACCAGTTGTTACTCTAAAAAAATCCCGATAGCTTTTACTATGATAGCTTTTTAAAAGTAAACTTGAAGAGAGGTGAAGAATGTTCCCTGTAGAACCATGCTCATCCTAACTGTTTTAGAAATGGCTTTCCAAATACAACAGCTGCATTTTGTGTATGTGTAAATGGTCTTGGTTTCTAACTAATGTAATACTTCAGTAGAGGAAATTCAATACGAAAACTGTTATGTAAATATTTTTAGTCTCCTGCTATCTGTATATATATTTCTCAATTTCTGAATGTGCTGTCAGATAGTATAGGCTAATGTTTCCTGAGAGTTTGTGAGACAGAGGGGACGGCAACTGTCTGAGCCTGTTTAGTGCTCTGCTTCAGATCCTTCCAGATCAGAAGATAGTGAGATTTATTTTCTCTCCCTGCCCTAAGTATTTGCAACCTCAATAGCCAGCAAAGAAAGGACAAAGAGCAACACTACTGAAGGACATGTATGTAGGAATTCATCTAAATTCCTGCAGCTATTAATATATCTACTAGATCCGTCACGTTTCTGAGTACTAAATAAAGCCAGACATTTACAGATGATATTAAGACATTTGTCTTACAGCCCAGCGTGATTGGTTTTTTGCAGCTCTCTTATCACATGGTCAATAAGAGAATCAAGAAAATGGTTCTTGGATCTCTGCTGCCTTGCTGTTTAATTGCTCTTCATAATAGTTGGAAGCAGCTTTCTGTCTGTTATTGACATGTATTTAGTCCAAAATAATTGTGAAAATCAATAGCCTACGGAACACGTTACCAGCTTAAAAGACAGCTCCCACACCCCAGGCTGAATGTCTACAGAAGGTATTTTGTGAAGTACCCTGTCTGAACTTAAGCGGTCTTCTCATGGAACCTCAAATATGCCAGGTTGTTACAGGATGCTTAACATAGTCCATTAAGGCTTTGAACTTTGCCAGCTTCTGAACAGAATATTATGCCAGAAATGTTTCTCTCTTTTTTCTTTTTCCTCTTTTCTTCCTGAGTTTCAGTAGTTTCATTTGGAGTGGAAGACACCTAAGGCTCTTTTATAGTGCTTCAGGCAAATAGTAATGCAATACGTGTTCCAGCAGTTTATAGTAAAGAACTGAATTTACAAATTCTAGAAAAGTGATTCTTGCAGGTTGATTTTCCTCCTTAACTGTGCTTCTTATATGCTTCTGATAGTGGATTTGTATAAAGGAGCTCCAAAAATGGCAGTAGCATTTCCTTGCCTTATTCCTGATGCATCTGTTCCCAGTAGTATCTGCTGACCTTTGTTATCAAGTTAAGTTTGTGCTGCAGAATCAGCTGATTTAAAACAGGGAGTTTAATTTATTAATTGTGAACTGAAGTTTTTGTAGTTTGCCCTCATTTTCACAGTGTTCAGTCTTTGTTCTTATTTTCTAAAAACCCTTGAATGGTTATTCTTTACTGCCATTTTGGTACATACAACAAAGCAGAAGAGGTCCAGTTCCCTACTATGCTGCCTCCCAGGGTATCGTTCACAAATCAGGAAGAGGAAAGTTGCATGTAGAGGGCTATCCAAGTGCCAAAGCTGTCCTCACTGGACTACAAACTCTGTCACTGCACCACCTAAAAGCACTTCTGACTTTCTGTAATGCAGGGTGAATTTAACTGAACTTGAGATTTCTTTGGTTAATTGAATGCATGATGGAGAAAACCTATAATGATTATTTAATGATGGATGCCAGGAAAAATTTTTAATATTTATGTTAGATGCGAGCAGTTAGGTTGATGAAATACAGTCTCCACTGACACCCTTTTTTCATTGTGTTTGTGAAATCTGAGCACAAATCCAATTGTTACTGATTTGTTCCTCCACATCTTTTGGCACTGGAATTGAGGTGGCAGGAAATCCAGTTGAGACACTGTTATTTTTGTTCATTATACAGAGTTTATATTTTAAAAATAAATAAAGTTATTTTTACAGAAGGGCAATAATGCGTGTGAACGTAACAGAAAAATCACAGAGGAGACATCAAATCTTTAAATGTTAAATAAACTTCTTTACAAATTAGAAGAGTTACACCAGTTCCCATCCTATCTGAAATCTTTCTGCACTGAGACTTTGGAAGACTGAAATGTGTGTTTTGCAATAGACTGGCAATAGACAACAGTATATATTTCTGCTTTAGCATTTTTCATTTTTTACATGCAGATGCAGATACATAAAGAAAATTTCCCTGTGTGTTCTTCAGATTATTTTCTGCTGTATCCAGAATAATGTATTAGACTGTAAGGCAAGAATGGAACATGATGATTCAGGCTGACCTCTGTTGAGGCCAGCTGTTCCTGTATCTACCCCAGGATCTTGTGGTTGAAATAAATCAACTTGCGATTTTTTTTTCACAAGTACAAAATTAAATGCATTAAAAGCAAATGAACGCTTACACTAAATTTTGTTAGATACACTGGCTCCAGATGTCAGGTACATAACCTGTTCAAAAATTAGATCCCTTTTTTCCCCTTAGCCTTTTTGTGCTGAATAGAAGATGTGTTATTGTGGACTGGATGACCTAACTAAATGTTTGATTTTTCTTATTCATAGTAAAACTAAGAAGGACATTATAAAAAGAGACAAAAGCTTGAGAGCCTCCTGGTCCCCAAGATTCTGTACTTTGTCTGGCAGAGGCTTAACTTTTAAGGCAGAATAGGTGCTCTCTGTCATCTGATAACCATTCCTGGGATGGGAAGATGGTATGTTAAAAACATGAGTGGTTAAGGGAAAAGCATTAGAAAAGCAGGACAAAATCAGAACAAGTGATTTTCCACAAGAGTGGAGAAAATACTGTGACCAACAGGTTTTTTAGGCTAAGTGTTGACAGGATAGGGCTGGGAGATGTTACCAAAGAAACTATCTTTTCATTGATTGTATTGTGTAGAAGGGGAAAGGGCATTGCATGCTTTTTGTAAGAGAGTTGGGCTTTATCAGACAAATGCACAGTTCCATTGTTGTTTCTTTTTCTGGCACAATTAACATGCAAAAGCAGAAATTTGGTTTTATGGGTCAGAAATGCATAAATGCTTATATGCACAATATGCACACCTCTGACCATACATGTAACTTATATTTCTGATACAGCAAATTAACTAGACAGAGTTAGTAGTGAAGGTCAAAATCTAATAAGGTTTTCTGCTTCAGCATAATGTATTTCATTTCAGTACTAAAATGGTGAAGCCGGACTAGACATCTAAGCCAATACACATGCAAAACTAATGAATACATTTTGTACTGATTGACGCCATTTGTCTTGCTCAAACTTCTTTGTCTGGTTTTTCTTTGGCTCCAGGAATAAAATAACTATTGACCTAGTTCTAAAAATATAGAGGATCAGGTAATATCTTAATTCTGATTTATTTGGTTCAAAATTTGAAACACTATCACTTGCAGCTGGAAGATAAGCAGTGGTAGGGAACAGCGCCATCATGAAATGCTGCAGACTGAAGAAAATCACCTGCTTGTCCTGGGATGAGTGCCATTGCTGTCTGAGGGAAACATTGGGCTGGTCTGTCATCCTCTGAATGGGATGCAGATGTTTCTAATGGAATAGGAATATACCTGTACAGCATAGGGGATGATGCAGCAAGAGGTAACACTTAGCATTTTGCATGCGACTTCTTGTATCCAGACACAGGACTTTTTTTTCTTTTTTACCTTTTTTCTAAAGGCAAACCCACAACCTGGTAAATATTAGAAGCAGATTGCTCATAATACTGGAAAAGATTCTTGGCAGCTGTTGTTGTTTTGGCTGATTCCATTTTAAAATAAATTCCTAACAAAATAATAGAAAAAAATATATGTGGAATATTGTACCTTTGTTTGGCATTTATGCTATAGTGAGCAAAGTTTCATTAGAGTTATCATCATCATTTTTACATAGTTGGTAGTTGGGCATCTAGTTAAAACTATGTATATGCATAAATAACTAGGTCTATGCCTAGAATATTCAGGCAATACATGACATTGGTTTTCCTTATTGCCCTTGCTTTGCTCTTTTTTTTCTTCTTTTTTTGGGTTGGGCATTAGATTTGAGAGCTGGGTCTGATGTTTGAATCCAGTTATTGGATTATTTCAGTTACTCCCCTCAGCCCTTTCTGCACAATCCTTTGATTTTGTGTATTGAAAGCGGGCTGCAGTTAATCTTCCAGAATGGTCTTACTTAAAAGGCAAATTGAGTGGATTGATGTTTTTGCATTTTTTCTCTACCTCCTTTTAGTTCCCAACTCAAAGTTGAGACAGCAAAATGGAAGTCAAAATCCTGGAGTCTGCAGATTAGAGATACTAATCTCTTGCAGTCGCTGAACACTTACTTCAGCAAGCTGCCACCAATAGCCAATTTGTTCTGTAGGATATTGCAAGATGCTTTTTACTACCTCTGTTGACAGCCAGGTCCTACTCTCCATGCATGCAAGAAGGTTTATGGGCCCTGAGCTGTCACCGTGCCTCCCCTTTGAACTTGAATCCTTGGATGAAATCTGGATCTTCTTGTAGAACTTCTTCCTTGCATATTTGTTTAATTTCATGTTGAGTTGACTGACTTCTTGCTTTGGACTTTGCCTTGATGTGACCACATTTTGTTCTCATTATATAAAGTTGCAGTAAACCTATTTCCAGTTCCTTTTTAATTCCTTAATTTAGTACATTTTAATGTATCTGTGCATGTTTTTTTCTTGTGTATATAATATCAAATAGGGAAGAAAATCCAAGATGATTTGAAGGAAAGCTTTATCAGCATTAACATGGGAATAGTTCTGTTATTTCTGGGCAAGGGCCAGCAAATGACTTATTCAGGACAGGATAAATGAAAGGGAAACTACTGTAAGAAACTTCTCTATCATGTATAACCCACATAAATTACTGTATATATGCAGAGGAATACTCTCAAGAATTTTAAATTCTTATTAAGACTAGAATGAATTCAAAATATAAATGTAAGTTTATTAGAACAATCTTATCGGTTAAAGAAGTTGATGGTTTCTAGAGCAGTTTAGGTGTGATGAATTCTTACCAAAGAAAGACAGGCTCCAGGAGATGCTTGACAAGATGGGATTACTGGCTGACTCCCTTGAGGACCCCATGTCCATTTCCAGTACAGTTTGTCTCTTGTGAAGTCACCACCTCCAGGGTCCACGAGCCTGAGGCAGGAGATGTTCCAATTAGGATGACCCCAAAGTCAGGAATGTCTGTCCCCTTTCTCACCTGTTTGCTCATTCCCAGCCTTTGTCCTGGCACCCCTACTACAGCCCAATTAGGCACACTGTCCTTGCATCTCCAGCAGCAGTGTGTTATTTCACTGAGCAGGTAGAAGAGGAACCAAAGATTGCATGTATTTTTAGCAGAACAACATTCTAGGCCAGGGTTGATTTATGATGACTTTTTAAAGGATCAGGTTTAGTCAAGAAAGAAAACAAATGCACTTGAAGCACGCAGGCAGGACCCACAGAGGGTTGGTGAGACATGATTTTTTTCATCTCTAACAGGGCCTCTTCAGTGTTGTGCCACTGGGATCACTGGCATACCTTAGCCTGTTGCTCCAGGGACTCCTTGGAGCTGTGATGAACCACACACATTGCCTCTGACTTGAGGATCCTCTTTTTCCAAGACTGGATTATTTAGCCTGGGTTAATTGGAGCTCGGGAGACTTCTCTGGTAGCTTCCTTTCAGTTGTGCAGAGATGCCAGCAGTGAGACTTACTTAGGTGATGAACTTATTTGTAAGAGTGCAATTACTCTTCCTGCTTTTCACCACACTGGCTTGCCCAGTGCCTCCAACCATAACATTTTTGTTCTGCAAAGTGGAAGAAAATAACATCTTCCTCTGAGATACTTAGTCAAAATAAGTAGTTCATTTGAAGCTCACTGGTGATCAGGAATGTTGAGAGAAAATCTGATGGAGGGATTAATTGTGGTTTTGGGGTGGGATATATTTGACCATAACTGTGATCTGATCCTTAAAAGAACATAAAAAAGAAAAAAAGCTGGGCAGATTTCTAACGTGTAATTTTTCACTGCTGATAGTGGGTCTAAGCAATCTGGTGTGCCTTAGGAATAAGATCTTAGGTTTATAATAGATAATTTTGTAGTCGCAGTTCAGTAGCTGTCAAAAAAGGAAAAAAAAGGTAGGAGTTACAGAGAAGGAACAAAGAGCAACCAGAAACAATTTTTGAAGGAGTTGCCTGATCCATTCCTGCCTCTTGTGCTTTGGTTTACCCAGGAGCAGTCTCAGTGCCCTCAGGCTGAAGTTGTTTTAGGTGAAACTCACCTAGAAGATGCACTTTGGAAGCACACCTAATGTTTTCCATGTGCAAAGGGACATGGAGTCTTGTCTGTTCCAAAATAACACACCCAAACAGGTATATAGGGCCAGGTCCTCTTCTCTGCACACCAGCCCCTATGGTGTTGGCGATGTGGAGGCAGCTGGAGAGGCTCCTCTCTTGGGGGGTGGGCAGGAGTGTGGTATATGGCTGCACTTGCTGTGCACTTGTTCTCTCTGGGTGTCTCCAGAGACTAGGGACCTGACACTGGGCCAGGCTGGACCTGTGGTATGTTCTGGTTGGGTGAAGGATTTCAGGATCTTACTTTTAATGGAGACATTAATAGAAATATTACTGAGAGTTACTGAAAAATAAAAATGTCCATATTGTTTTTATTTTTGGGTCATTTGATAACTAAGGACATTACCAGGAACTATGTATTTGTTGCATCCCTTTCTCCACGTAAGAGAGAGGAACATGCATCCTGTAGCTAATATAGTTCACATCCCTTATTAAGGATAAGCTTATCTCTCTCCTGAGAATTAGATTTACTGCTGCTGTTAGCAAAGGCCTGGGAACGGGATCCCCTGGCTGAGCTGCAATCCAACTCTGTCCATTTTGGAAGTTTTCCGTCTGTAACCTTTTCATGTCAGAGACATTTTGTTCCTCCTGGTGATGCTCCATCTTAATTCATTCTGTCCTTTTTAACTTGAATATAGTGTCATAGTTAATTGTCACCATCTATTTATAAACCACAGCAGTTTTTTCTACCACGTGTAACAACAGTGACTGAACTCTGGCTACTTGAAATGTGTCCAGGAGCAGACACCTAACTCAGATCCTTTGAGTTACTCTCTGTCAGTCGTTACTTCTATTTGCCAATTCCACGTGTTACTTAGAATGACAGGACCAAATAATGGTTTGTGTTGAAGGTCTCTTAAAGATCCCATGGGCATGGGATCCCTGTCATGGGCAGGGACACCTTCCACTAGACCAGGTTGCTAAAAGCCCCATCCAGCCTGGCCTTGAACACTGCCAGGATTGCAGCATCTATGACAGTGCAAACAGTTTCAGTGTCTCATCACACTCATAAAAAAAAATTATTTCTCTATGTCCAGTCTCAGCTTTCCCTCTTTCTTTTAAAACTGTTACTACATGTTACTACATACCCATGGGGAAAGTCTCTCTCCAGCTGTCTTGTAGCCCCCTTCAGATACTGGAAGGTACGGAGGTCACCCTGAAACCTTCTCTTCTCCAGGTTGAATAAACACAGCTGTCTTGCCTGTCTTCATAGGAGAGGGGCTCAAGCCTTCTGGACCCACTCCAACAGGACCATGTCAGTCTTGTCCTGGGGCCCCCAGAGCTGGACACAGTACTGCAGGTGGGATCTCACCAGAGAAAAGTAAAGGTAGAGCGGAGTAGAGGGGAAACTTAAGTTCCTACACTTTGGTGACTTGTTTTATCAGTCTGGACTTGCTGGGAGTGGAGGGAGCGTATACAATATTTGTTTTCTGAGCCACAAACATGCTTTAAACGGCCTGGGAAGCAAACCTTGGGGACAGTTAATTACAGTGGCATTTCAAGTTGCCTCCAAATTCTTGATACCTAACAGCCATTCAGTTTGAGGCAATTTTGTGGTGCACTGCCCAAACCATGTGCCATGAGGCTGAAGGAGGGTGTCAGCAGCAGAAGGTAGGCAGCAGTTTGAGAGGTAGGGGTATAGGTACAGATGCACAGAACATTTGAAAAGCCCTGATTGCTCCAGTAATCAAAGTGAACATTTTAAAACAGAACACTCTGCAGAAATAGTGAAAAACTTGAGGGAAGGCTCTGGCTCCATGCTCTCAAACAGTTTTTCTTTCTCATCCAGGTATCCTAAATAATTGTCTGCAGTGGCCCTGCCTACATGAGCAGTGAGGTTTTTGCAGGTGTCAGTCCTATTCATTCCCAGGTCATAGGCTCTGGTATCAATCTTGGTTTTGTTTAATATAAAAGTGGTTAGTAACTAACATGCATATGCCTGTATAGAAGGAATGATGCTGATAGAGTGGTGAACTGTCAATTCTTCCCCTCTCTCTCCTTTTCTCTAATTTATGTGCAGGCTTTGGCTGCCATCCCTGGAACCAGCTGCTATCAGACTGGGGGAGATGTTCTGATGCCAGCAGCAGCATCTGGATGCCTGGCACAGCTCTTTGAACAGTTGTTTTGATTTCTATTGCAGTCAGCATGCAGCTGGGATTTTTATCCTGCCAGGGCAATTTTTCTCTTTGGCTCACCTTGAATTATTTGGAATTTCTGTGTTTCCATCCCATGGGGGAAACAGGACTCTTTGCAGTTACTTCTCAGTATTTGCGTAGAGGGTCCTTGCAGCTGAAATGCGGGGAGGATTCCCTTCTGCTTTTGTGTTTGTCTATCCTTTTTACAGGAGAAGCACACTAAAATTTACTTGCACCCTGAAGCTATTGCACACTTACAGAGCTCATGCTGGGACTGAGCAGAAACTTTTGTAGAGATTCCCGGAAATTTTTTAAAATAAATTTTGTTTCAGAAATTTCTAGTTATACAAGCAGAAATGCACAATAAATTGTGTAGTTTTTTGGATCTAAGGTAGGATTCCTACTGGCAAATACAGATATGAGAGCAAAAACCCCCCTATGAATTACTAGTGATGGATCTCTCCCACCCCATCATCTGGGTAAGAGGAGCCAGGTTCAGGGTCTTGCTCTACCCGATTCAGTGCTGTGCCGACCTGGCTGAAAATTTGGAGTATTTTCCATCGCAGCCTTTTTTCAGGCCAGCTGAGATGTAAGCCCCATAACTCACTGGATAGCATGTGTGCCTGAGAGACAGGAGCTTCCCTGAACCAAGGGGTGAACTGAGGAGATGGAGGAGGATGTGTCTGTCCCCATGTTAAAGAACAACATGAATGTTCAAAACATGAACGTTTTGTGAGGCAAAATTAGGTATCAGTGCTGCAATTTTTTTATTAAGGGTCTTGTTTGTGGCCTGGGCCATACCCAACTACTCATTCTCTTCTCATGCTTGCTTACTCTTTTACTGCATGTGGGTCCAAGATGTCTGGGGTGCAGCTTTCCTCATCCTAGAAATACGCCTCCACTGCCCTTTGCTGTGCTGAGACAGATCCTTGCCTGGCAGCAGTTTCCTTGGTCTACAAGCAAACACACAGCCCACAGCAGGAGAAGCCAGAGGATCGCTACCAAATTAGGAGACTGGGTTGCTGGCTAGGTCAGCAAAGATACCGTGGAAAAGTGAAAGACAACTTTCAGATCAACCAGCTGCTCTGAAGAGGCCTGAAGTAGTTTCTGGAGCAACAGCTTTTTTGGGGATTGCAGTGGAAGTGAGCAAATGTCATTGGGTTGCCTGGGGCTTCTTTTACTTAGGACTGAGTGGTCGTCACTTTTGGCACCTTTAGACCACTTTGTTTAGGAGGAAAAACTGCACTTGATTGTGTACAAAATGAGATCCGCAAACTGCACTGGGGGAGTCTTTCCTGGGAAAAGCACAAAGCGGGGTGTTGGCACTTGTGGTGTGGCTGCTGCTGGGCTTACATTTGTGGCCACAGTGTGAGCCGGGGCCCGGCAGCCCATACCCTGCCCAGCTCAGCTGCTCCCCTGCTGTACTGGGTGGAACAGAGGGAGAAGGGCATTTGACCTCCTCAGACCCTTGCATCTCTGTGGAAGTATCCAAGAGAGCCAAGGGGAGATTTTTGTAGCTGATTGCTTTGCGTTCCACCACCCTGAGTCATTGGTGGCAGAAGGAAAGGAGAAGCTGAGTGTGAGCAGCTAGGAATAGCTGCTGGTCCCATTGAGAATGGACGGGCTGGAGACTGCTTTCACTTGTCCGTACTGGCCCCTGTCACCCGAAGTCCCTCCCAAGCAGCAGTGATCCCCCTGCCTCCCCATGGCTAGCCCCTCCCAGGTGATTTTGGGGTGCAGATCGAAACAAGGCAGACGTCTTGTCAGCAGCGTAGCTCTGACCTCTTCAAAATAATGGGCTTTATTTGGCTTTTGAACTAAAAGGTTGGGACACCTTTAGTTCATTTCGTGCTAACAGCAAGTCAGCAGCGTTACTTGCAGGACTTTTTGCTATCCTTCCTACCTGCGTTAGCTCAGTATTTCCCTCACTTGGCAGATGTGTTAACTGAAATAATATGGGAAGATGTGACTGTGGTTACACATGGTGCTTGGCAAGGACTCTTTGTCCTGTACGTTAGCCACAGATTTATCCTTCTGCTATGTGTACCGTCAGTTTTTCATTTCCTCCCTTTATTCTGTATTCCAATTTCCCTTCTTTTTTTCTTCATTATCTTTTCCTTTGCCTAGCCTTGTTTCTCCCTGTGGTTCAGTGACTGCTGTCTTTTACCTTGGATCTCTCCTTTAGCACCAGCGAGAACAGAGAGCGTTCAAACGTACCACACACAGACATTTCCTACACACACACACCCCCCCCACCTTCACTGGGATCCCTGCCCATGAGGACATGTGCACATGTCCAACTATGTCTGATTGGTTTTGCACCAGTAATTTAACCTAAGCCAACTAGCTTTTATTAAACCCACGACTGTCAAATAGGGCATAGGCAAAAACCACAAACCATATGTTTCTTCTGTTCCACCACATGCTGTTCTGCCTGTGTCTTAGAAGTAACATGGATATGCCCCTAGGGAAGTTATGGCAAGGTGGGATGTTTACTAGAAGACAGTCTTCGGATTTGTAGTTTGGACTGATCATACTGCAGATAAAAATCTGTATATGTGTTCTGTGCATTTCAACTAGCAGCTATTATTACTAAAGGCTTTTTTTCTTTTTTTTTAGCAGGGGAGGGGTAATTTTTGAGTATTTTGTAATATATTGCTTGTAACGTAAAGTCAGATTATCTGAAACATGAAGCTGTGTGCTAATTCCAACTCCATTCTAGAAAATATACATTTAGTCAGAGAGGAGGCTCTAGATTCCTGGATGTTATCCAGAGTCCAATGACACTTTAAACAGACACAGAAAAAAGAACCATCTCAATAATTTTTCTTTCTTTATAGTAGGCTGAGAAAATATGGAAGGTTTTCTTCTGTTTTCATGGACAATTTACTTTGTGCCATACTTAACTGGCTCTGCTAATGATGTATATCCAATGTAAAAACCCCCCTTAATTCATAAAGTGTTTACATTGGACAATATCCTTCTCCAAAATTATGTTGCTATTTTTAGCTCTGTTAGTGTTGATGTATGGAGGATGGCTGACAAGAACTGAACATTAACAGTGATCTTAGGCTGCTCCAGGGAATGGTAACTCCTATCTGAAATCTCCTTAAAAATACGCTGTTGGAGGACTTAGTAACATGTTAATAGTTGTGTTAAAGAGCATTAGGCTCCATTCTGACTTCTGGTGAAAAGAGAGATGAGTCTGAAACAATTTTCATTATAGGAAAAGTAGAGGACACTCTTTTGTCTCCCACAGACGTGAGTGAGCACACAAGGACGGTGAATGGCTATGGCAGGTCCTCCCCATTTCTCCCACTTGTTGGTCAAATCTTCATTTCCTTGATTCTCCATATTTCTAAAATTCAAGTTGCTGTTTCTTTTCTGACTGAGCAGTTCTAGTCTCATAGATTTTTATGAAATAAAGTCTAGACTAGTTACAGAAAACACAGGCAGTATATTGAACACCTTAGTAACTTTTCCAAAGGCAAGATCACGCCTTGGTTAACCATTTCTTTCTTACAAGATTTGTTTTCCTCATACTGAATACATGGCCTATCACAAATCCATCTAACTTTTTGGTCCTGGTTATCAGATCAGAAATGCTGTGGCCACGTGGAGCAAAGCACTCATCCAATGTTGACTTCTTCTGCTCTTTCAATATTTAGGAGTTAACCTTATGCCAGCAAGATTTCTCTGTGTCAGATGTTGTTCTGGCCTTCTGCAGCCTGCATAAAAGTATAATGATTTGGCTTATTCAACAAAAATGTAATTGTGTGTCTGTTCCTGGCCTGGATCAAATTTCTATTGCTGTCTTATCCAGCAGTGTGCAGGATGAATATCATGGAGCATGGAACCACTCATGATCACAGGCTCTTCCTAGGTGTATTTTCATAGTCTTTGCTATGATTGGATTAGGAATGAAAGGGTCCATAGTGAAATATAGATCATCACTAGGATATTTCTGAGTATATGTGTTAAAATTGATGTCATTCACATGGCTCTTGATGCTTAGCATGCAGGCTCAGGCAGGCAACACTGCACTTTTAAGACTCCAGTGATAAACTTCCTTGTGTTTGCATCTGCTTGGCCTGGAAAGAGTTGACGTTTCATGCCGTGTGAGCTGACTGTGTGCGGCACTTCTGTGTGTGGGACAGATGTTTTCAGCTACCACAAACAGAAGTTAAGAAAAAATAGTGATCTTAGTGTATCATCTCACTTTATTGCAAGTGACAAATGGAAAAGTAATATTGCTTTGATAGTATTTCAGGCATACTTCCTGACCACTGTGTTACTACTCAGTCGTGAATGGTTAGGAATTTTAAAGGGGAAATACAATAAAATGAGAACATTAAGAGTTTTTAAATTGTTTTGCTGTATCAATTTAGTCCAAAGTAGAGTACTGAGCAATATTATATTTTAAACCATAAAATTTTTGCTTTCAGTGATGCTGTGTAATTGAGCTGCCAGTTGTCATGGGTTGAAACTGAGTTGTTTGACAAGCTTTTAAGCCAATGCACTTTTGCAAATTTTGCATAATTAAACCCCGTGCAAGGGTGGGAAGTTCCTCTCTTGTTCCCGGTCTTCTGAGGGAGAAGGGGGGGCCTCCGAGCCCTGGGCGGCCTCCGGGCCCGGCCCGGGCTCCTGCCTGCCCCCCCTCACACCTCTCCCTTCCCTCAGAGCTGCGGGCAGCTAAACGATCTATGGGCTGCCCCATAGCCGAATCCATCTGGCTCGGCTTCTGGAGAAATCAGGAGGGGCCTCCCCTCCCCCCTCATGCAGCCCGGGGGAGCCTCCTCTCCCCCTCATGCAGCCCGCGCAGACCCAGCGGGACCAGCGGAGCCTCCTTTTCCAGCCTGCACAGCTCGCACCGAACTGAACATCAGCGCAGCCCATGAGGAAAGACGTGAGGCAGAAGAACATGGCGGCTGCACGGTCAGGGAGGAAGAGAAAGTCAGGCACGTGGGATGACGCAGAGATGGCGGCGGGAGAAAAGGGTGTGTGCGTTCCGGCGCCAGTCTTAAAACCCCTTCTAGCAGCTGTGGAGGACTGGACTCTTTAAATCATTTTAAAGTATGGGGAGATGAAAATCCATGCCTGTGAGAATTCATGTTGCAGCCTGTGAAGATGTAAGAGAA
>VZTE01002919.1:616813-716507 GCA_013397775.1 Eulacestoma nigropectus
TTGTGCGAGGTGGTAAAAGGAGGGGGAGTGCTGGAGGGGGAAGGCGGGGGTGGGCGAAGGAGTTTTTGTTTGGAGAGTGCTGGAGAGAAGAGGGTTTTGCTTTAACTTCTTTTTATTTCTTGTTACTTTCAACTCTCTTAGTAATGAACTTCTTTATATTCTTTAAAGTTTTAGGCCTGCTTTGCATTTTTTCTGGTCCTTATCTCACAGAGTAAAATAGATGTGATCAAACCACTACACTAAATTGGTGTTTCCGCCTGGTTGGCAAACCAAACCTGCTACACCAGTCTACCTCAGTTTATTTTCTCATAATTTTGTCACTGCTTCTACAGAAGTAGCATAAAATATTCCTTTTCCCTGCTGTGATTAAGATTCATCATCTTGGGAAGACTTCATTTTTTCTTCCATTTCCATGGTAAAGCAGTGAGTGATCAAAATCACATCATTGAATACCAGCTAAAATTTTTTAAATTTACAAAAACCATCAGTCTAAAAGAGAAGCCAGCTTTGCCATAACATCTGTTTCTTTCAAGGAAGCAGTAGCTTCATTTGGGATGGAAAATATGTATTCATGGATATGAACATTTTTTTTTGGTGGTATTTTGGTGCATTTGCTGCATTCCAACACTGCATTTTATGTTACTACAGTCTAATGCTATAAAAGATCTGCTTGTGCTAACTGGTAGATGATTAACCTTCATAATGCATTTCATAAACCCAAGTGTTTTTCACTGTAGCACATTTCCCCACTAATCCTGTTTTTGTTTCTTGAGCACCTGTATCATCCGAAATGAATGATTGCTTTTAAATTCAGGGAGAAAAGCTCTGTAAAAGGGAGTTGCTAAATAACATTTGTCCAGGCTGGGACAAGCTCTGACAAATGCTTTTGAGGACATTTGGTGAATTTATTGAATTGTTATAGTCACAAACCAATCTTCTCAAGAGGAGAGGTGACAATGAAAATAGTCAAGGACTGGTTTCAAGAGGAGAAAACTCTTATTGGCTGGACCATCATGGAAAAGGCCATGAGAGCAGCAGTGGATAAAGCACGGCGGGTTTGGTGAACCTGAGCTTCACGATGCTCACTGACCTCATTGCCTTGGGCCTGAGCGCATGTGGATGCCCATGGATGAGATAAACCATGGTCAGAAGAGGCCAGGGGAGGAGACAGAGGCAGGAGATCAGGTACAGCTACTCTGTGAGCTTGGAGAGCTGGCTGGGGCCTGGGACCACAGTGGGACAGAGGAGCTGTGCTGGAACGTTAAGTTGGCACACATTAAGACTAACGCTTTCATGTGAAGTGTGTAAAAATTCCAGAAAACTGTGTATTACCAGCGGGAGGCTGGAGTACATATGTTTACTTTAAAAACCTGGTTGTGCTCAATTTGTAATGCATTGATTTTTTTCTTCTTTTTGCTGTTTCTGTTTATCTCTTCATATCTTCCTTGGTGGTAAAAACAGGCACTATAACTCTCAAGAAGTGCAATTACTGATAATGTGGCAGCTAGAGAAGTATTTACGCTTTTCTTGTTGGAATGATGTTAACAGAAAGGCAGCAAACTCTGGACATAGGCAGATCAACAAAAAAAGGGTAATTTATTACACTTGGCTGTGTTTGTTGTTGTAGTGAGTGGGTGTGAGAGAAATATTTTCATGATTAGCCTCAGATTCAGGGCATGGCGTTGGATCAGATTGTTGGTAATAATGTCTATCTGGTCTCAAGTTACTATGCTTACAACATGGGTTGCCTACCATTAATAACTTGTTCCAGGGCATAAAACTTCATTGTTTCCATTTCCATTTTGTTGCAAGTCCTCACTTCATTACCATCAGGTCACTTGTGGCAGAACTCCAGCATGGAGCTGGGACTGCGTGTCTGTGAGTTTTGTGTTCTGGATTCATGGAGAGGGACAGCCTCTCCCTGAAGAGAAGTCCTTGTGGTTGCCAGCAGGGAGGTCAGGGCTGTGATGGGGAGCAGGAGGGCCACAAAGGAGGGAGGAAGGAGATGCGAGTCTGTGCTGCTCTGCTGCCAGGTCCCAGATGGGTGGCACCACAAGTGGCACCTGCCAGCTACCTGTTTTCAATACCATCCCTTCTCCATGGGGTCTCTGTGTATCCTCTGTGGATGACCTCCCCTGTATTTAAGTGTCCTGGATGATGAAAGTAGGCTCAAAAGCATTAAGTTGCAGGAAGTGGTGTCATATTGTAGCTCTGTTTTGCTTTTCTGTGTTGTCATGGGATTCACCAAGAATCCTATCCATTTTCAGGTGAAGGAGGTGTCACCTCTTGTAAGCAAAGGGGGAAAATCCTCTTTGTGGAAAAGAAAGTCAGAGATGAGCTCTAGTAGAGTTTCTTGCTCTTTTTTTCTTTTTTTGTTTTTTGTTTTTTCTTTTTTCTTTTTCTCTTTTTCTTTTTTTCTTTTTTTTCTTTTCTTTTTTTTTTCTTTTTACAGAGATTAGTGAAACAAAAATACATTTGTAAGAAGGTAACTCTGGGATTTTGTAGCATACTTCCGTAAAACTCAGAAAGCTCAGAAAGATGGTGATGATATGTAGCAAACATTTTTCATCCACTGTTGAAAAGACTGAAGGAAAGATCTTGTTGTTATTGGAATGATAGAAACTTAAAGCCCTGACTCTGTCATGCAAAGATATGTGGAGAAAGCCTATTTAAGAGATTATGCTCAAGCACAAACAGCTGTGAAGGCAGCCTTAAATTTTGATATTGATGGGATTTTTGCAATACAGAACATTTTAATTACTTGATTTAGGTGCTGGTGTGTTTCTTGTCAGCATACTGACTTTTGGCACTGGTGTCACAGTGTTTGAAAACACTGCATCATATATGGAAGCAGCAATTGCCCGTGCACGCCCTTGCACTATAAAATGCCCTGAGTAGACTTGAACATTTCAGTTGTTTATCACATACACCCATGGTATGACAGGCTGGCTAAATACAGTAAAACAGGAGAAGAAGAATGTGGGACCACAGCCTTCATTTTTCTGAATTGCATAACTCCTTCGTAAAACGAATCTCTTAAGGACAGAGGATCAAATTCTCATCTCTCAGTGCAGCTGAAGTTACCCCAGCAAATCTGGAATTACTCAGGAGACTCTCAGTCCCTCAAGCCCTTGATCTTTGTGTAAACTCGCATAGCATGAGCCACCTGCTGTGGTGGAAATTGTTGGGCTGCAGGGAGGGTAGTTGGAACAGCCAGAAGGACCAAGAAACCTTCAAAGTAGCAGAAACAATGAGTTCAAAGTGAATCAATTTACCTGTCTTGCTATGTCTGCTTTTCTTACTAATTTTCTTGCTTTTTTATCCTTTCTTCCATTTAGCTGGGTTTATGTTATAGATTTTATATATTGCAACATATATGTGGCCCAGCAGCGAGCCTCCTTAAACATTTGTGTCAGGCTAAAGTAAATATTGCTGATTGCATCTATTTTGACTAAACCACAAAGCAAAATATTCAATAAGAAAATTATATATAATGACAGGCAGCAGTAGCAATGAAAAGATAAAAACAGAGAAGGGGAACCGATCGAAGACAATCCTTCTGCCAAAGGAGTCACAGTAACTGCTCCATCCTTGCCCTCTTTCCACACTGAGGACCAATGCTTGTCTTGGCTAGCAGGAAGCACAGGCACCTTCATGAAGAAAAACTCAGCACCTCCAGGGGCAATCTGTTTTAGTGGTGCTTGCAGACTTTCTAGGAGCTTGTGATTGTGCTTGTGGTCATCATCCCATGCACAAAACCGTTTTGGGAGTAAAGCTTGTGAGGTGCAGATTAGGAGGGAGCCCTTTGCTCTGGGACAGGTGCTGTGAGGTGCACTTCAGGACATGGGACATGACACACCAGTGAAGCTGCAGGCACGGATTTTGCCAAGTGCCAGTTAGAAGCATGCCCATGGACACGCTTCATCTTGGCTTGAAATGGCTTCTGGGATGGCTTTCAGATAGCCTGCCTTGGGATCAGCTTGTAAATTAGCCTCTACCTACTCTGTCCATCCTAAGAATGACCTGTTTCCTTGGACAAAGAGTTCAGGCATCATAAACTTATTAAAGAATTTGTTTTACCAGAGTGGTATTGAAATTCTTTAGCCTCTTTTAGCAAAGTCCTTCAAAGCCCATGATTTTCTTTCAGAGGAAAGAAGCAAGTAGTGTTATTCTAAATTTTGCCTTAGCTAATCATACATTTTACAAGCAGGTCACCATCTGCACTGTAATGATTTTCTTCCAGGAACATTCCTTTTGTTATGTTCAAATGAATTTTTATAACGGAATTGTTTTTCACTTAGCTTTCAGTAATGCCGCTTTATGAAATGTCCACATCCATGCCAGTCAAACTGTGTAAGTCTTATTACAGTATTCCTATAAATGACTTAGTAACTGAAGAATATTTGCAATGGAGAAATATTTGACTATTGTAACTTTTACAAACAGCAAGTTTTGAGTGGTATTTTGCTTGCCCCACAAAATAAAAACACCAAATACTGATTTTTAAGGCTTTATATCTGTGTGTGCCAATGATGAAAATATATTTAATGTCACGGAAGCCATGTTATTCTGGATATTTTATAACATCCCACATAAATAGTGAACTAGATTTTCTAATGCCAGAATTTTTTTTCTTCATCTGATTATTCCAGTGTTGCTCTTGCTCTACTAGTACCACAAAATAAGAAATACAAACTTTTGCTGCCAATCTTGATAAAAGATCTTTGCTTCTGAAATACAAAAAAAAGGTATTCTTAGCTTCCAGTTTCAGAGATCTGCATTACAGCTGCTTGCCTTGTACAGCTTTGATTCAGCACAGGAACTTCAAAGTGATTATTAGTTAGATTGTAAGACATGACTAAAAAAAGTGTCCTTGAAGCAGAGCTTACAGTAAACAACATACTTTTCCATTTCTTATCTGCATAATAACAGTGCCTTGAGAGAACACCAGTACTTTCCAGGCAGCACTTCAGCTTCCATCTGTCTTGCAAGTACAACTAGAGTGAGTTTTTATGTTGGGTTGGCAACATGCTCCTTGTGGGCTACTGCTGTGGAAAAGTCTTCTCAGCCACCTTTGCTTCCCCGTGGAACTATCCTTCCACTTTTGGGCTGGCCATGCAGGTCTCTGGGATGAATGCTGGCTACAGTGGGTTTTTTTACAAAGCAAGTAGATCAGATGCTTAGGACAGGAACATAGAATCATAGAATGATTTGCGTTGGAAGGGACCTTGAAAGATCATCTGCTGAAGTTAAGGTTGAATCAAATGTCTGGGAACCCCACTGCTAACCTGCTTAAGTGCATAAATAAGGTGTAAATTTTTACATCAGCCAGACCTGTGGAGGCATTTGAAGGCCCTGGTAGTGTCACTGGGATGTCCTTTCACCCTTTGGTTTCTGCTGTATTGTTCCTGTTCCCCATTTGCAGCTTTGCAGCCTGCACTTTGGATGCAGCTGGAGAATCCCACAAATTGAAATTTGTCTGCTGCTTCCTCAAACTCTGATCTAGCCACTCCCTCTACTCCTCAAAACAATGATATATGAAGTGTTTTTTCCCCAAATGTCATTTTTAGCTTCTTTCCTACTTACTAGTGATTGAAATAATGGGAAACACAATCATTGCCACCACCATTTTGCTCAATTCTTATTTTTCTTTCTCTTGCTAATGTCTTTGTTTGTCTGTTTGGGTTTTTTTAAGGAGTAATGTTTTATCAGACCTGGATGTGGTCCCAGAGATCTCTTATCTAAACAGAAGGAAAGAAGTCACACCACAAGGTGATCAGGGGCTCAGATCCCCATGTAAACGACAGCTTGTTCTAGTACTGTTAGAGACCATATAAACCATTTATAACCTGAGGAGATTTAAGTCCATAGTTGCTCCTTTGGTGTCCTTCCTATACATTTCTGCAGCAATGCTTGATATTTTAATTTCCAATTTACACTTGAATTTGACTTTTTTTTATGGGTAATAGTACTTGCTTCTGAGGAAATGAAAATGTGGTGCTTATGTTTCTATTTGTAATTTACTTATAATGAGTAAATTATCTTAATTATTACTTTAACATACTCTTAATTCTAGTTTAACACAGCATTTAGATAGGAAATTTGCTGTGTCATTTTCCAGAAATTGTTTAAGTGTAGGCAATTAAAAAATATGAATAGCTTTTATGTGTCATGGAAAAATAAAAGGAAAGCATAAGTTTTAATGTACCTGAGTCACTCTGTCTTGTCTGTCATATATAGTATATATGTTAGCATGTAAAAGGAATATCCTTTTGATTGAAAAGGAAAAAAATCAAATCGGAACCTCTATAAAGCAACTCTTTTTCTTTCAAGCTTCCTGTCTAGACTTGTAGTTGGAAAAAACTCGCCAGGAACCGGCTCTTCCGTTGCTGTCTCTGGCACTGTGCTCCCTTGGGCTGGGTGATAGGCAGTTCCACTCCATCCATCCAGCAGCATCTCCTGCATCTGTGTGAAGAGGCCTGGGAAAACAGCACCATTTTTAATTAGATGTCCACAGAATCCCTGGGAAAAAGAGAGATGGTTTCCTATCTCTGGAGATGTCACTATAGTGTTTACATGGCTGAAGAAGAAAAGCGTGAGACAGCACTTGGGCCTAACAAGGACTTTGCAATGGTATGTGGGTGTCTGATAGCCCCTAGGTGAAGATCCCCAAAGGGTCTCTCAGTATCTTGTTTGATGGTTGGGTTTTTTCATCTTATTTATGTGGATTTTTTGGGTATTTTTGCTTAAAATATCGAGGGTAAAATCCTGGCATCCTGCTGCCGTTGGTGGGAGGTTTGCCACTGGGTTTAATGGAATTCTGTAAATGTAAAAATGTTTTCTTCTGAAATGTTGCATTTTATGGTAAGAAGCCCTCCCGCTAGCGGAGCTTAGTTCAGAAGCTTGGGCTTTGGTGGTGCCCCTTGACCTTCGGGGCTGCCCGAAGGCTGTGCGGCCAGCCTGGTTCCTGTGCTGCTCAGCCCAGGCTTTCCAGGTGGGCTGGGCTGGGCTGGGCTAGGCTGGCTTCTGCACTAGCCAGGGGCCAGATCTGGCAAGAGTTGCCTCGTGCTGATTGCTAAAGAGAGCTGGAGGGGCTCCACAGCTTGGTGAGAAGTTTGTGAGCAAGCAGGGCCATTGGCTTATAAATGTAAGGGCTGGGAAAGCCAAACAGGTTGGAGTATCTCCTTATGGCGCTTCCAGGTTGTTAGAATCCCCTCTTATGCAGTAACTGCTGCTTAAACATTGAGAGTCAGAGTAGCATACTGGCTGCACCCATAAAAAACACAGGCTCTTGCCTTGAGGAGAACTCCTCTGTTCATTTTGCATGGGAATTTGCTTTGTGCATGTGCTTTGGGAAATAGCAGAAGGTACTGCTGTAATTCCCTCATGGTGGAGACCCTTCCTGTGACCTTGTCTAACCCCATGGATCATTACTTGTTTGAGCTCTGAGGCTGGTCTTCAGCTCCAAAACTAATTAGGAAATCCTGTTCCCTGCCAAACTCCTGATGGAGGCTGCTCTCAAGGAGGTGTGGATGCTCCTTCAGCTCTCCCCTGGGCAGCCTGAAGTGCACTGTTATCCCAAGGAGGGCACATTTGGATTTGCAGGCAAGTTAATGCTTAAGGAAGCAGATAATAACAATATAAAAGTATTCCATGTCTGTTATCATCAAGGCCAACTGGAAAAGATAATTCTTCCAGATGTCTTCTAAATGCAAATTTCTTACTTTTCATACTAATACTATTATATTGTGGTCAGAGAAAATCAAAGCAAAGCTACAGTTCTTGTTAAATAGGAATTTAAAGCAGACTTCCAACTGAAAGAAACCAATTGCATACGCTCTGTAGCCTTTGCACATGGCTCGTATCATTGCTGTTTCTTGCACAAGTCTTGCACGCGCTTGTTTAGTTTTTTACTACAATGTTTATTTCCCCCTCTAAATTCCCTTTGGCTCTTTTCACATCAGCCTTTGCTTCTGACTGAAAGCTGTCATAGACTGACTCCTTAAAGCCCAGTTCCTCTCGTGATCCTCTTTGCTATGGAGAAGTGTTTCTGGGAACTTGGAGAGTTTTTGCCTCCAGCGTGCTGCAGGATACAGGGAAAGCAAAGTGTTTAATCCAACCTAAAATGGTAGAAGTGTATTGGAAACATCTGTTTTGTACACAGCATCCCATTTCACACAAAGTTTCCTTTTTTTACACTTCTGAGAAGGAAAGCAGTGGGGATTGTCCTCTGGTGTTCCTGGAAGCTGGCCAAATCAGGAGGCAGGACTACAGCCAGGGGAGAGGCAGAGGGAGATGCCTGCCTCAGGTAAGGCCAGGAGACCCATGCAGTTCACTTTTTAAAAATATGTATGTCAGAGAGAAGGGTAATAGGAAGGAAACTAAAAGCATTTTATAGGAAAAGCACTAAATTGTAAACTGTTCCCCTTTTGAAAATTGAAGGATATTGAGGTTGTGACCTGATACATGATCTCAGAGAGGACTCAACTCCAGATGTTGTTTTTTCCTCCTTGAATGCTTATTATGAAGAGGAAATGTAAATTTCTTCACTAAGAACTCTTGTGAGGATTCCGGGGCTTCCAAAGAAATTGGTCTAGTTATTATATTGCGTCCTGTCTGGAGGTGTTTTAAGCGCTGTGCAGAGGGCCTAAGAGCTCTCATAGCTGCTGAAAGGCTGTACATTTTGATCCAGACTGAAGTGGGATGAAGTTTACCAATTATTTGCAGTGTTCACTTCCTGAGTGAGAAGAGGGCTTGGAGCAGTGCCCTGGTTTTGCTGTATGCAGGAAGCCTTGTCTGCCTCCACGGTGGACGCTGTGGTTTCTGCCCATCCTTCAGCAGCGGTCCCTGCCCAAGGAGCAGGGGCATGTTCCCTGGGCATTAATGGTGCAATGGGAAATACTGGCAGAGTACCCATGGTTGTACCATGCTGATGAGGTTTTGTATGAGGAATATGAGGGACAAGGAGATTCACACTAGCGGACTTCTGGATGAGGGATATTGGGCTGGTGCTGGGTTGCTGCACTGGAGCACGATGCCCGGGGACCCTGGGGAAACTGGTGCCCCGTGTTCCCAGCACGAATTTGCTGGTGAGAGGTATGTGGTGCTGTGGGTGTTTTGCAGCAGGGTTGATCATAGTCACCACTGTGGTAGCTCCCAGAGGAACAGGTTTCATGGAGCTATTGGCATATGGTCTGTGCTGTCCATCTCTGGTGCTTCCTCCTTCCAGTCCATGGTATGTAAATATCAGCTGCAGCTGCTGAACAGTGCCCTGGTTGGCCTCTGCTCTGACTTCCTGATTTTCAGACATGTAAGGATGTTTTTCAAGTGGTGACAGTATGTTTTGCTGTTTCCTCCCTTGTACAGCTCAGCTGCTCTCATTGCCTTCAATAAAGGTGTGGATTTCAGACCACGCAACAAAGTTCCTTGTTTCCCTTCTCCTGTGGCTTTTCTTTCATTCCAGGCATTTAATCTTATAGGACACAGAAGTAGCATTATTACTAATTGAACATTTTCCAAGTTCTCATTTAACACACCATCCAGCTTAGGCAAATAAAGGATATGCAATGAGGCCTCAATCAGGCCTTCATGAAGGGCTTGTTAAGTGGACATTAGCTCAGTACAGTCAAACAGAGTCACTGTAGAAACTCATGAAAATAGGAAATGCTATGTCTCTTCATAGTTATATTTCCAGATGATGTTTCAAAAAAAAGATTATTTTTTTTTAATGTGAGGACCATGTGAAATCTGCTCAAAATATGTAAAAGTACTTGTCCATACACATCGTGAACTGGTCTCTGCTTTCAGCCGTCCATTCTGTTTGTATTTTGTAATTATTTGTGGTCCAGCTGTTATTGCTCTGTATATATAAGAACTAATGAAAGTTTACGGACTTTCTCATCAGATACCCTTCAGAATGTGTTTTGTTATTCTTGCATGTGCCATCTGTTTTTAACAAGAAGGGCTTGGATTAATCAACTATAACAACTGGTTTAGTGGTATTATATTTTCTAAATAGATCTGCTTCATAAGCGTGATTATATTTGGCATGAAGAGCTGGCAGATCTTATTCCTGTATATGTAGCTTTTCTTTTTCTTCAAAGGGAATCAATTATTTTTCCTCTGAAAAATGTGACTGTCACCGAAGAAATGTACAAAAGAGGTGAATCGTGTTTCATCAGGCATCCTAAAATTCTCTGACTCCCTATCAAAGCCATCCCTAAAAGAGTTTCTAGAGCAAACATCATTTAAATCCTTTATCTTATAATGAATATACAAATGATCAGTAATTGTTTCCACATATTTAGAGATTATAGTCAGAAATAGCTCTTTTCCAGGATTTCATGTTTTAGTATTGCCCCTCTTAGCTTTCAAAGATGATGTTAATTTATTTACACTCTTCCTAAACTCGGCTTGAAGCAGATGAGACCCATATGTGAGCTAATAATTCTAGATACAGGACATGGATGAGATGTGAACATTTGTTTCTCTTTTTCAGTCTTCTACTGGTCTATATTGAGTGTTTTTGCATGACTTACCATATCAAATAAAATAAACAATTCATTAAGAAGTAGTAAATTTGTGTCAGAAAATCTGGTTGAACATGGAATAAAAATGAGGTACACCTTCAATGAATAATTCCAGCTGGAAAAACAAGGACACACATTACTGAAAAATCAAAGCATTTGTCATCTTAGAAATGAAATGTTTCCTTTGTTGTGTTGTGAAATAGCACTTGGCACTGAATATAAATACAATTTATTTAAAATAAAGTAAAAAGTAACTCTCAACTTCCTAGAAGAAGGAATGGGAAAGAATGAGTTGGTGAACTGCTTGATGTAATTTATATTGATATTGATTATGGGCAGTTGATTCAGGAAGGAAATAGAAATGGTTTCTGTACAAGAAAATTGTATTTTCTGCAATTCTTCAGTTTTCATATTGATTCAGAAAAATCAGTTTATGACATGAATAAAGAGATACCTTAGGGCATTGAGACACTACATGTATCAGAATCATATTGCTCTTATCACTTTAAATATATGTGTAATAAATATATAAAGAGAAACTGCTTAATGTGTAGAATCATAGAATGGCTTGAGTTGGAAGGGACCTTAAAGATCATCGACTTCCAATCCCCTGCCATGGGCAGGGACACCTTCCACTAGACCAGGTGGTTCAGAGCTCCATCCAATGGCCTTGAACATTCCAGGGATGGGGCACCCACGACCTCTCTGGGCACCCTGTTCCAGTGCCTCACCACCCTCACAGTAAATAATTTCTTCCTTCCTTCCTTCCTTCTAGTCCAAATCTACCCTCTTTCAGTTTAAAACCATTGCCCTTTGTCCTATCACAACAGGCCCTTCAAAAAATCTGTCTTCCTCTTTCTTGCTCTAAGGTCTCCCTGGAATCTCCTTGAGACTGAACAACTTCAGCTCTCTTAGTCTTGTCCTCACAGGAGAGGTGCTCCAGCCCTCTCATCATGTCCGTGGTCCTTGCTCTAACAGGTCCCTGTTTTGCTGTGCTGAGGACCTCAGACCTGGATGCAGAGCTCCAGGTGGGATCTCACAACCTGAGACATTTATGTCACTGTTGCTGCCTGTAATCCCTGACAACTGAAGAGTCTCATCAGATTGTTCTGACTTGATAAACACCACTGAAAGTTTAAATATAAAATTATAGCAGATATTGACATAGTTTTGGAAACAACCGTGTTTAAAGTTGAATAAATACATCTTTGTTAAAAGATACTTCAATTTGACAGCATTGTGTAGTTTTATAGCATTTTATTATTATGGCTTCTTATGGTCTCATTTCAGATGTGAATTGTAGCATAAACACATAAAGTAAGTTGTTAATGATCTGGGATTTGAGGTCCTGTTTGGATTTAGTCCATGTGTAGTAATTTTATTGTACACATAAAATGAAAAGCACATGGCTTGAAACTTCAGTGCTTTGCATATAAATGGCTTATTGCAATCAGTATGGCTTCATGGACGTGCTATTTGCAGGATACTCTCCATGTACTGAATTATGGGTGTCCTGAGAAAAATGTGTTTACACAGGACAGAAATAGAAAAAGAGTGTATTCATAGCTTGTGCCAGAGGAAAAAAGCAAACTGTTTATATACTGGTAAAATAATTAGATCATATGATTCACAATTTGGAGGGGAAAATTCAGATAGCAAACAGTTACTTCTATTTTAAATCTCATTGCATTAAAAATATGCCTAGGTTAATTTTCTGTTAACTTTAACATGTAGTTTTAAAATGATAATTTTTTTAAGGATGAGAAAATGTAACTGTAATGTTACTATAATAAATCAGCATACCCTATATACATATATCCCCTCTATATATATAAATATATATATATACATACTTAGCCTTGAAAAGTATTGGTCATCCTATTGAAGTTACTGCTGATGACTATTGAGGTAGGCTAGAAAAGGTGTTGTTCTGATACTTTGAGGAACTGTGGGCTCATTCGAAGTCCATCCAGAAACTGGAACTGCAAGTGAGAAAGGGAACACGCTTCTCACTTTACCATTTCTGTGTAACTGAGTCCTTTGTTTTTCAGCCTTAAATTGTTGACAAATTGTTCCCTTTTTAAAAATCCAGTGGCAGCTGTGCAGAGTAGGGGACTGAACTGTAGGTCAGCAGCCATGCTGCAGCACCACAGAAGCTGTGCTGCTCTCTGAAATGAGAAGTTCACATTTGGGGCAAGGCAACACAGCTGCATCTCACGTGTTTTTGCTAGCAAAGGCTCATCTCTGGGTGATGTGGTGAGCCAATGCCGTTTCCATCCCAGCCCTGGGGCCGCCTGCACCTGAGGCAGTGTTGCTTTCGGTTGGAAGAAGCAAAGATTTATGATGCTCATTTTACTCTGGGAATCCTCGTATTGTGGTCCCAAGAACTCATCTGTTTTTTCTCACTTCAGGTCCTGAGTGGTTACTCATCTTTCAGATGTGTTTAAAGGTGAATCTTCACTCCTGTGCCTTTTCTAGTTGTTTGTCTTATTTCCTAGGAACCAGTACATGCTGCCAGTCCACTCATTTGCCCCTTTCGGTGGAGCTAATGCCCTTCTGTCACAGCCTCTGCGGTGCTTGGGGCAAGGCAGTGTTGAAGTGACTCCTGCCCTGGCAATGCTTGCAGTTGTGCACCAAGGGGCTGCCAGCCCCACTCCCCGTGCTGGCCAGGATGCAGACTGGAGAGAGTGTGTAGCGTAGGCTGTCTGCAGCTTCATTTTGACTCCAAGCTTTATAGAATTTAAAGCAAGATTTTCGAAACTCCAAATATTTTGACAATGCTTGTTTCTGGTTGCATTCGTTTTCTCATCGATAAATGGATAAAGTGAGACCATTTCTTCCGCATGTACAAGGGAGGCTACTGAAGGAACAAAAGTGCCAGCTGTCTTTCTCCCGAGGAGCCAGCATGCTGACAGAAAAGGAGCATATCATAGTCTGCTTGGCACTCATTACATTCATATTCTGAACTCCTACTTTTATTAATTTACATGTTAATTTTCTACTTTGCCACTGATTATGCTCTATTTTTGTGTCCACTTCTTAATGTCAGTTCTTCCCTTAAACATCTGACATGTGATTATCCCCTTTTAAAAAGAAGTCCCCATTGCTGTCCCAAAAGGAAATGTGTTGGCCATTTAGATCAAGAGGCTTCATGGGTGAATAATTGTGCAGATAAAAGATCCTCACATATCTGGTGATCTTTACAGCAAATTAAGTTTCTTGGAGAAGATGCTATTTTTGCTTAGTGTCAGGCATCAGCCTGTTAATATCATGCTCTATTTACAGAGACTATTTTTTTTTCCTTCTCTGTACAAAAGCAACTTCCTTTATGTCTCATCTGTTTCCACCATCACCGTCTCCGGGATAGAAATAAATTTCAGTGAGACTGTGAATAATAAGGAGATGAGTAAGTAAACCACCCAGAGAGAAAATAGGGAGAAGAGTGCCAAGCAGCCTAATCCTTCTGCCCTGGGTGGTGGAGGAGAAGGGCTGGGGAGAGGTGACAGCAGACGCAGCTCTATGAGGTGCCTCTGCCAATGGAGCAGCCCTTTCTGCCTCCGCAGGTGCCCAGTTCAGCTGCTAATGGCACATGGGTTCACTTCTCACTGTGCTGTTTATGGGCTGTAACAGGCAGTAACAGCAGCTAATGTATGGGTACAGGCACAGGTGTCGTGGCTGGGGGATGTTAATGTGGGCAGCAGGCTCCCTGTCCAAATGTAAAACATGACCCCAGGGCTCTCCAGCCCACGGTTAGCACCAGCAGGTCCCTTGCTGTCGTCCAAGGGCGTCCCCTCCCAGTGGGACATTTATGACCTACTTTAGAGCAAAACAATGAAAAGTTCTCCACTCTTGCATCTTTTGCAGTGAGGTATTTAAATCTCTGAAGTTGTTCTTCACATAAATTATAAATCATTCAGTTAGAGGCTGTGTGAGCTGGTCCTACAGGCTGCAATGGTTTATAAATTGCCCTTTGAAGAGGTGAGTTTTTCCTGACCCAAACATAATTGTCTGTTCCCCAGGAAGAGTGCAGTTCGGAGAACACTTGCTCCTCTTCATGTGCCTTTCTCATTTCTGTCTCCGAAGAAGAGCCAGCACTGGCAGGGTCAGGCTCTGCGACCATCAAGGCAGCAATACATGTTTTAGGCTTCCAAAATTTGCCTAGCTTCCTCAGTAGAAAAGTATGCATGATTGGTCTTGCAAGCTCACTTACATCTTGAGCCAAGGAGTTTCACTGTAGCCAGTGACATGTCAAAAAACTGATCCGTTTCTGCTAAATCTTTGGAGGATTTGGGACTGTCTCTGCACTGCTGCTTGCTTGCCCAGATGCACATGCATGTGCTCATTTGCTAAGCAGTCCCAAAAGATGAAAAGTGATGCAGTGTTACCAGCCTGGATTTGTACTGTTCTTCCATAAGAAGTGACCACCTTGAAATTGGGGACTGTCATTGAATACAGACACCCTCACATTGTGATCCTCAGTTTCCAGATATGCTGTACTGTAATGACATCCTAAATGGCAATAATTTACCCTGAAAGAAGGATGCAGAAAAATATTTTCTAAAGGTTGTTTGAAATTTTGGAGCCAGTGCTCCCACAGAATGAGTTTTAAATAATTATAGAGGTGGCACATATCAAGTTTTAAATAGATATCAGTGGGGATCTTTATGCTGTCATGAGATGCGGGAGCCTGATTTTTGGTTTCCCATAGGCACAGACTGCCTGCCAGCCTAGGAGCTGTCAGGGAGGTAAGAGGGACCTGGGAAGACAGGATTATTTCTTCTGAAAGGATATGGGTTTGACAATATCTGGTGAAATGTTCTTGTCAAAGCACTGTCACATTCCAAAGGGAAAACATTTTGCCCAAGCAGTTTTCAGCAATGATGATAGCGAGGTTTTGCGGTTTGAGATTTTTTTGGTGCCTTTTTTTTGTTCCTCCAAGTGGGTTAACAAAACGTAGGTGAAAAAATAGCTAGAAATAGAAAGTACTATTGCTTTATTGTAATATTCCTCTTTTCCCCCTTTCTCTGACACTCTTGAAAGACTGTAGCACACAAGGAATACGATATTTTAGTTGTTTCCCAGCTAAGTGTTGAATTTAGGACTTGGATATGTTTGTGGACTGTACAAAGCACCTGCGGTGCCCTTGTGAATGTGGCCAACAGACTAAAAGTTGCCTTCATACTGCAGTGACAGATTCACCAGAATAACCTGGGGAGATGTACGTGTGTTCCAGCAGCACCTGCCCCTGCAGTGACAGTGGATGGAGACAAGCAGTTTGTTTCCTGGTGTGTTTATTCAGTTGCTTTTTCATCAGCTGAGATTGCTTTAATTTCAGCTTCAAAATTTTAAAAAACCACTATGAAGGAGGTAAGTTAGGAGAACACAGCTTGATTCAGGGGAAAGGTATTGAACAGTAGATTGACATTATGGAACTGTGGCATTGCCTTTGCCTGCCCCTTCCTCCCTTCTTGTCTTCAGATGGCGACAAATTTGGAGAGGTGTCACCATCCAGGCCTCTATGGTATTTTAGTGTTGCTGTGATCCTGCTGCATGGGGTTATTTTTCAAACCTATTTCAAGCCCCCATTTCTGTCAGTGTGTCCCAGCACTCTCTTCATTTTTCTGCTGTTGTGCATAATGAACAGTGACCTTCACACGAAGTCATGCTTCATTGTCGTGAAACTGAGTACACCAAAGCAACAAAATGAAGCCATTTATTTTCACATTCAGGTTTCCTCGAACATGGTGTTTATGAAAGAAATAAGCACCTTTGCAACTCAGGAAAAAGGAGAATAAATTTTGCACATGTTGAATAGGAAAGTGCTATTATATATTATCTGTATTTTTACGCAACTTTTGTCTGCTGTCATAAAATTAACATAGTGGTGAATGGTTGAGAAAACAGATCAATTGAAAGTATTCTATCAATAAATCAGTCTATATTTATAGTTTCTAGTTTTGGCTGATAAACCTTTCACATTCTTTTAGTTTGTATGTTCTGTCACATTAATTTATTGCATATTACTTTCATGGTATGTAGTATCTATCTTTAAATCTGTATATAGCTCATTTTTTCTTCCTTTCTCTGTGTGCAAACCTACAGTTTCTGAACCCATATAAAATCAGTTGCTCCATATGCCTTGGTGTCTTATGTGAGAATTTGCTCCTTATCACTGTGCAGTAGAAATCACTGTGCTTTAGGACTTTAATTGATTCATAAATATTTCAAAGGTCTTTGCTCTCCTTGTTATCTGTTTGGTTTACATAGATAAAATGCCTAGAATGAAACATTTGGCAGCTGTGAGTATAGGGGCTCATTTATAAACCCAGAGAGAAACTGACTTCCCATCGATGTAGAAATACACTGGGGGCTCCTGCCAGCCGTCACTGCCATGAACTGTCTGGTTGGGAACAGCTACCATTAAAAGTCCTGACATGCAGTGAAGTGAACACAGTGAAGAGGAGAGGAGGCTTTGGGTTGTCAGATAGTTTTCTCAGCCGCAGAGGGAATCTGTTGCTGAGCAAGTGCTGCGCTGTGAGCAGATACCTGGGAGAGTTTTGATTTGTAGGAAAAAGAACACTTTTCAGAGTGGTGCTTTATAAACTAAAATTGTAGCAGGGCAGTGTCTGCTGATAGGAGACAGGGCTTGGCAGCTAGGTGGGGAACTTGTGGCACTGCAGCTGTGGAGGGGTCAGCAAATGCTTTGCTTTAATGACTGAATCCAGCCCCCTACAGTGGGCATCCGTCTCTGGCTCACAGACACACACAGACACACCTTTTAACACCTCACTTCTGGGGAGAATGGACACTGCTGGTGCCAGCACCATTCTACTTGGGGGTGTATAGATATGCCCACACCCCCGTGCTCTTTTAATAGCTGTGAATTTGTTTCTTGATTGGCTGTTCACAGCACACTGAGCTGTGGGGCCAAAAACTAAAACAGCAGAGCTTTGCTCAATTTTACATATATATATATAACTTAGATATAACCATGAGGAAAAGAACTAATGAAATTTGTTCCTTCCTAAGTCTCGCCCTTGACTTGGTAGTTGCTGGTCGTCCTTGATGTTTCTGGTAGTCCTTCTCCCGTCCTTCCCTGTGCAGGTCCATGCTGCTGGCACAGTCCTTGGCCGGGGGTGAACAGGCCGCGTACCTCCCAGGTCCCCGTTTGATGGCCTGGCTGGCACACACAGTGACGGGCAGCCTAGCCCAGCAGGTCCAACAGACTTGTGCTGCACTTGCTTTGTGGTTTTTCCCTCTGGGCTTCTTCTTGTCAACCAGGGATGTTGCAAAGTCTGTGGGAATGCAACTCATCCTCTGCCAGACTTCTCTTCTCCTGAAGAATGTGGCTTGTGCTGTCCCAAAATGCTGCTGTAAGAGGACTGACAGACAGACAGGAAAAAGGGCATTAGCCGTGTTACCTTAGAAAACTGGACTCAAAATGGAAGAATATTTATCAAACTCCCTTTTCCCAGTGTGGAGTCTTCCCTAAAAGCTGTAAATGCTTCAGGACCAAGAACTCCGCTAAAAATGAAAAGCACAGAAGTGTCTGGGGCTTCTTGTCACATCCAGAGTGGTAGGAATGCTAACAGATGCATGGACAGCAGGCAAGGTTGGCTTTCTGTATGATGATTTTAAAGTCAAACCTATAATTAGAGGTATGAGAGTTTAAAAATTGATGTGATTTTGTTGCATTAAAACATTTAAAATAGTTTCTTTAGGAAGAAAGACCTAGCAGCACACATTGACTAACACAGTCCATGTCACTGCTGCACAGAAACCCAGGTTTCTTGTGAAGTTTTGTTACAGAATAACCCTGACACTTTTTTTCTGGAAATCTTTAAAAACAATAGCACATCATTCTGCTTGGAAGTATACTGTTTTGATGAAAATCTACAAAGAAAGATTTTTTCTTCCCATTACTTTTAAATTTTTGGCACAACCTCTGAAGGGAACTTAAAATATTCATATTTGCCTTATGTAGGGACGGGGTAGAGGTGAAAAAGAAAGCTCTGGATCCTGAGTAGTATGTGTTGCCATGTTAACCATTTAGATTTTTATGCTTGGAAATGAAGCATCCTGATATTATTCTAAACAGTGTTTTCAGCATGCCCAGTGGTAGAGACAAAAGCATATATTTATGTCTGTCTATCAAACGTATGTATCATATGACCTCATTTCAGCAAAATATTTTGCTGCTTCTTTGTGCTGAAAGAAAATGAGACGGTTTGGAACTGCAGCCTAAAAATTGTCAAGTGCTGAAGCTCTGAATGTAATTCTGTGGTTTTGCTCACATAGCTTATTTTTAGATTAGCCTGTCTTCTCCTTCCTGGGGAAATAAATCAGAAATAATTTACAAACAGCAGATAAAGAATTGCAAAACTTCAGGCTGGATACCCTTAGCACAGGCTGGTGGACTGATTCTCCTGAAAATATTAGATACTCTCCTGATGTTTGCTGAGCAGTGGAGAGTCTGGCTTTGTCTGCAATACATTCATCTTGCAATATGTGGATTCAGTGTCAGGTTTTTTCCCTTGCCTTTTCAACTATTTCCTCATTTATTTTTTTCTCCTTTTCAGGGCTCATACTTCCAAAATTCCATGCAGGTGCTTCTCTGAGTTTTTTTCAGGTGAAGAGGTTCATCCACCCCAGCCATTCCTACACATTCAGATATGGAGCTTTGCAGTGCAGGTGTCCCTTCAGCTGGCTGCATCAGCCTTGTATTGGTGGTAGTGGTCTTCCCACTGCTTCCCCTGTGGCCTTGCCCACACGTTCACTCTCTGCCAGGACCCCTGCTGCTGGAAAAAGTCTTTCCATGGTGTGATGCCACACCCTCTCATCCACTCCCATTGCCACCTGTCATAAAGTCACAGGGACTCTTGCGCTGTTTCTTGCACGTCTTAAGCTTATCCTCAGTGGGGGACGTACACATGTGAGGAGAGCAGCTGTCATCCAAAATGAAAAAATAGTTTGTTTGAGCTTGCAGAAAATATCTTGAAGCATAAGGACAAATAGAAACCACTCAATGGTAGTTTCAAACTAGTTTTAGGTTGTTTTGCTCTGCAAGTGAGTCACACAATCACACCGTCCTCCATGAATAACTTCTGATTTTGTGCAAGATTTGGGAGACAGGGAGAAGCTCTGTCCAGTTTTGTAGAAATCAGGCTCAGGTAGAAGAGCAGTGTGGATGAGCCTTGCCACGAGGGCAGCTCCTGGGGCAGCTTAGCAGGCAGCTGCCATTCTTCATGGAGCTCTTTGCTCCACGTCAAGGATTTGAGGTCCTAAGTCGCATTTTGGAGTGTTTTGCCTTTTTTAATTTGGTTTTCAGATGCCTACTGAGAGAGAGGTCCCAAACGCACCCTGGCTGGAAGCGTCCCCAGGTCTGTGTCCCTGCCAGCAGTGCGAGGCGTGACGGATATGAGGGCCTCAGCCCACCTGGGGGTGCACGAGGAGTTCCCACCAGGCAGACACTACTTTTAGCAGCTGGGAGTTTATCAGAGACAGGAGATGACAGTTGCCTCTGCTTGGTCATGTCTCTTCCTGGATCCTGTTTTCAAACTGGTAGGAGTCATTAAATGATCAGTTTAATCTCAAAATTAAGTTATAATTATAGAATGAAGAAAACATTTTACCTCTCTTCTCCATCTTCCTCCCCCTCCACTGATGGCCCTCGTTAAGGGATGTCATTTTCCTGTAAGGCAAGAGACATTGAGGAAAATCTCAGTGGATCCAGTTACTAAGCAGGTATTTGCCATGGCTGGCTTTTGCATGCTTTGCAAGTTTTACTGAATATATTTAGTAACTCCAATTGTTTCTGGTAGTGCTTTTTTGTTGGGAGTGCTTGTAAGTGTAGCTGCGCTGTTTTTAACATTCTAATGTCTCCAACTTGCACCGGCAGCCATGAAAATCGACAGTGTTGGATGTGAGCCTGGGGTGTTACTGGTTTGTCAGCATGACCAGAAACGCATACATTCCTTTGGGGTCAAGTCCTCAGAACTATTTAAGTGAATCCTGGATGATAAATAACAAACACATTTATTGCAAGCTGAATGAGAAGATTAATTTCAAGGGGTTTGGTGGATTTTTTGCCTTTCAAGTATTTTTGCTGTTTATGCAAGTAACATTTTGAAACTAAAAGATTGCTTTGAGGAAGCACACCAGATAGATAAATTTGAAAATTTTGGAGCACATCAGTTGCTTTGGAACTGCTTTTGCACTGATACAAGTGTTTCAGCAGTACAAAAATGGACAGGCAAAAGATTTTGATGCCATGACGGCATGTGTGACATGCACTGGAAAGTCCTGAGGGAGCACTTTCATCTTGTACCCAAATCTGGCCCCACTGGTTTGGAAGTCCAGCCTCACAGACCCTGGGTGAGCAGCTGCTGCCTCAGGTACAGGGTGACAGAGGGGTAGGTAGGTAGGCAGGTAGGTAGGTAGGTAGGTAGGCAGGCAGGTAGGTAGGTAGGTAGGTAGGCAGGTAGGTAGGTAGGTAGGCAGGTAGGTAGGTAGGCAGGTAGGTAGGTAGGTAGGTAGGTAGGCAGGCAGGTAGGTAGGTAGGTAGCCTGAACCTAAAAGGTTTGTGAATCCCACATCAGCAGCTGAAGAACAAGGGGGTCAAGCATTAATTCACTCCTAAAGCTGCACCCAGTGTTCCTGGTGCAGAGACCTCAGCTAAAATAGGGTGTTTGGTTGCTCATGATGGCAAAGAGCTGCTTCAAGCCTCCTGCAAGGACATCCCCTCATGGAGAGTGAGACTTCTGCTATGTGTGACTTTGACGAACAGCAGGGATACGAGAATTAGAGCTAGTTTTTGCCTTTTTGAGAATAGAGTAATAGGTCTTGCCTCATGCTGCTCTGTACCTTGTCAAGGGACTATCAATTAAGTGACTTCAGTAAAAGATGCATCTATGTGATGCAAAGGAGGTTTCCTAAGGGAAATGTCAAATTGTGTCTCCAGGAAATGATGGCAAGAATTGCAGGAAATACTCCACATGTTGAAAAAGAGAGCAGCATCAGCCTCTCCCTAGAATCATAGCATAGCCTGCCCGTCTTCCCATCCCTCACCACCCAGGGAAGACATAAAACCAGAGGAAGCAAACACCAGTGTGGCCAATGAGTGCTGCCGTCTGGAAATGTTGACGTGGAGGAACTGTACTGTAGATTTCATCTACATCTGCCCACTTCGCTTATTTGAAAATTTTCCTGTTCCTCAGACACTTTTTAATACACCTTTGCTGTATTAAAGCGCTGAAGAAGGTAATTTTGAGCATTATTGGAGAAAAGGTTTTAATCTGACACAGATCAGGACAGAGTAAATTAAATTTCTGTTTGAAACTGGTGGTTAGTACTGTTTCATGTTAGCTTCATTTTATCCCTTGTTATTTACTATTAAAAAACACAGCATAGGATGCCCCTTCTTAAAAAATTCAAGTAATGCATTGGCTTTTTGTTAATGATTATTATATAAATCTTTAGCACTACAGTCCATTTATTGTTCTACTCTGTACGGTCGATTTCTTAATAGGAAGTTATCACTGAACTGTGCATTGTACACACTTGTGCACAACTCACACTTAAAACTGTAGTAACATTTGATCCCTGTAGTAACCATGGCAGGCTGGTCAGTGCCAGGCACAGGCTGTTGGATATGGGAAACTCCTTTACAGCTAGGTATCCATAAAACTTAACTTGGATTTTAATCGTTAACAGCAGCATCAGCTTCCAGTTACTGGACTCAGAAGCTCACTCACAGCAGAACTGCGGTGAGTGCTGCCTTCCAGATGAGTCCTAGTTCCTGTGAGACCCCTATCCTTCAGGATGTCACTGGAGTTCACTTTTTTTGCCTCCATCTTACCGAACGGCTCCATAATGACACTTCCGTGTAAATTTTAACTCATAAGGTACTTCTACACCAGCTGCCGTTTGCTAAAAGGCTGCAGGTTTTGGCCTGCCATAGGTAGATTTCCATTTTTTAAATGCCCTTTTCAGCTTGGTACAGAAAAAAGTGTGTTTACCTGGGAATTCAAATTTAGGTGACCCTGGCACTGAGACAGGCATTTGGAGTTCACAACTGTTTGGAACCAATTGAGGTGACCTTGGCTGTCCCACCTGTTGCAAGTCCAGCACAGGGCCCTTGTCACTCTGCTTGGTGCCCCAAAAGTCTTGTTTGCCCCAAAGTGGATTTGAAGTGGCACTAGATGGCTATATTTAGGCCCCAGGGTGCCTCCCAAAATATATGCACGCTCCTTGATGAGACGAGTGTTTCAGTGCCTCTGATTCTTCTGAGATCACCCTGTTACTAGGGAAGAAGAAGATTAAAATAAGATAGGATTATTCCAGAAAATTTTGGTTCTTGATTAGAAAAGCAGAAGCATGTTAACTGTACAGAAAAACAGAATTCAGTTCTGGATAATACTTGACTGTAAAGCTCATCAGCAGTTGCTGTGATGCTCAGCTGGTGTAGATCTAGGACTGTCTCATCCCCTCTCAGAGACCTTTGTCAAACTATCATGTCTCCGTTCTTTCAGTACAGATGGAGATCCCAGCTGCTCTCCAGAGACACTGTACTCTTGTATTGATCAAGATGAAAGCTGGTCTCTCCTGCTTCTTATCACTCTGCTTTTCCTGCCTCTTCCCTGTGCTGCTCCCCCTGGATTCACATCATCTGCTGTTCTGTGTTGCTTGGAGTGACATCCAAAGCCACAAGATAAGGACAGCTTCTAGGGTTTTGGTCTAAAGTGAAGATGGCAGAAAAGAGAACACTTACGTAAAAGCGCCTCTTTTGTGAGGGAATTCCCTGCCTTTCGAGAGCGTCTGATGTAGATTGTACTATTTCGTATAATTCTAACGCTGCAAATTAAGCAGCAAGACACCGCCTCTAAGCTGCACACAGGCAGGATGGTGTACGCTACCATACAAAGCTTAACCTTGGCATTTGTCGCCTACAGATTAGCAGAACCCTTGGGTCATGAGGTCCAGGTTTCCACTGCCGCTGTTCCACGGATGGTCGGTCCAGTGGGCTCTGCATATGTCTGTCTTATGGCACTGGGTGGAGAGGCTTTTTTCAGCACCCAAGAACAAACTGAAGGGTTTTAATATTTGAGATTTTTAGGCTTGAACACTACAAACCATATGCAGGTCTGAGGCCACGATCTCTGTGGAAAAAAAATTTCTTGAATTTCTTGTATTGAGGTTATTGATACCTGTGTGTGCAAGGGTAACAAGGGCTTTTGCAGGTTGAGGGTGTCCCCAAAGCAAGCATACGTGTCCAGGAGCACCGATGCAACAGCTGCATGTGCCATTGAGACACGGAGTGGGGAGCCCCCTCAGAGCCTCACAGAGACATGGGGTGGCACACAGAAAGCTCACTTCCAGCTTATGTGCCTGCTTTGGCACAGCGTGGGAGGGTGGACCCTCAGGCTGCCCCAGGGGGCAACTGGTTGGTTCTGTGGGGTGGATGAGACAGCTGGACCTCTCCCCTTGGTGTGGGAAAACCGTGCTGCCAGTCTCCAGCCTGGCCCCCGGAGGCATCCTCCTGCTGGACACGGGGATTTTAGCTGCAAAGAACTTTTTTTGTCTCTTAAGAGGAGTGCTTGTAAGAAGGGTGGATCAAAGGACCTCAGTAGCTCCAGATGAATTGCCACACACTTCGTTAATCAGCTAATAAAATGCAATGAATATGCTGCACTTGGAAAGCCAAGTGAGAGGCCTCACAGTCCCTTACACTGAATTTCCAATGTTGTCCTCATTTAACCTTGCTGTGCAGTGGTTCTCCTTTTTTCTCCTTACATTATTTAGAGAGTGAATATTAGTGCAATCCTTTCTCCTTCAGCAGCTGGTAGCATCTTCAGAAACAACAATCAAGTGCAAATGAAAAAACAGAGACCCATATATTTTTTGAGTATGTTTTACAAACCTATTTATAATGGCTAGAGAAGAAAACACAGTTAATAAGGAATCAGGGAGTGGAAGCTGTGTTCTTTTATCTGAGTATTTGTTTTGGCAGTGATCTGGAGTTCTCTGAAACACTGGCTTAATTGTCTCTAAAGTTTGCCAACTGTAATTTTCCCTCCTATTATTAGAAATAAGGGCATTTTTTGGTTTGCTCAAAGAGATTTATTTTCATAGCAAATGCATTATGTGTATCCTGTTAATGTAAAAATATAACTTTTTGTTCACATCTTGCATTAAGTTTATTTTATGGGCCCAAACTCTGAGATTTAACTCTAATGTACCCTGAATCAGACCACGTGTGAGGAGCTGCTTGCTGCCAACTGGTCCCCTTTGTGGACTTACACACAGCCCTGCCAGTGTGTAGGGCTTTAAGGGAAGGAAGCAAGGTCAGAACCTTCTGACCCTTCTGAGCATGAGCATTTTCCTCTGGTGAAGCACAAACTGTGTCTCCTACGTGGGTAGCCTCTGTATCCAATAATAAGTTCCTGGCTCAAAGTGTGCGAGCTTGGGCTTGTGTTCATAGCAGCCTTGTGCACTTTGCAGTTGTTCATTAGACTTTTAAACGTGCAATCTAAAAGCAAGGAGGAAAAGCATTTATTTTACTTTTTATATGGAACCAATAGCATTTTTCTTAATACATTTTCTCTGAAGTAGCTGCTGGAGAACTTTTTCCATAATGGAGTATTCACATTATTCCTGATATTAAAAGTACAGCCAATTAATACTAAAACAATTACTACCTGAGCAGTGATAAAATGATGATAAAAGTATGAGATGGTTGCCTTTACAGAAAGATTTCCTCTGAGTAGTATGTCTGCTGCTTACATTTCATGTAGAAAGTGGAATGAGAAATCTGCAATGCCTGCCAGAGGGGACAACTTTGCTGTACAGCTTGGCCTCAGGGGAAGCTAAAGGGGAAGCTATAAAAGCCATTATAACTGGCAAACTTGCAAAGTATTTATGTTTGTGTACAAATATTCAGAAATTAACAAAGTAACACCCATGTGTGCTTTATCCAGTCAGTTTTGAGGTCCTTCAAAGAAGAAGGCTTCCTCTGCCCCTCAACACCTGCTGTACTTTTGACTGCTGTGCTGCAGTTTATGTGAGGGCTGTTTCTTATAAATGTTCTTTATCCATCCAAAAAGAAAACACTCAATTTTGTAATGGACTAGAGAATCCAGTCTTTAAAAAACATCTTTCAATTTATACTGTTTGTTTTTTCTGGCAATTCCCTATGACCATTGTGCTTTAATAATTTCAATATGTTCCCTTTTCTTTTTCCTTCCATCTTTTCTGTACTGCTAGAAGCAAAAATTAAACCTTCCTTAGTGTTTTGTTTTGTTTTTTTTTCCCACATAGAGGTATTTGCAAGACTGAAGTGAGAGTAATTGTCTTATTGCAAGACTAGCCTTCTCTCTAAAAATAGGGTAGGAATAAAATGATCATTTAGCAGATTTTGTCAGGATCTGGTTGGTATAAGTTTCAAACACCTCTTTGTAGTGAAATTTCCGTATTTATAGTCATCTTGCTAATTGACAATATTCTTAGGCACTCTGTAATTGTATGACTTGTAACATTAAACGCTCTTTCTTAGTAGCAAAGGACAAATTTTGTTAAACTCCAGTGAAATTTGGTAGTATGTATTAATAATGTGGTAAGGGAAGAGAAATGAATTATAAGACCATTATAGCTTTAAAATATTGCATTTTCCATCTAAAAAAGCAATTAAAACAATGAAATGATGAGGTTGGGAGCACTGCAGTGGATACATTGGGTGTCAGTTGCATAAACATATTACTGCTGCTTCATAGTGTACGGTATTTTAGTAAAAAAGCTGTAGTCGTGTGTGCACACATTCCTTGCCCGTGGCAAATACTTAGTAATCCAATTTAGTTTAGATTGCAGTGAAAGTATGAGAATTTAAGTTGTACTACTTGCATTTATCTAAGTATAAGCACGTGTAAGAAGAGGTAACCGCACACCAGCTGACACACAGGAACTTGTTGACTCCAGGAAAGAACCATGTGCTTGAGCCCTTAATTTTGCCTAGGAAGGCAATTTCCGCCAAATAAACATTCAAAAACTTTACACTGTTAAATGTCTTGGTCATTTTATTTCGTCTTAGAAAGGAGTGGAATACCTTACATTTAACCTGAAAGTGGGGTTTATGGGCATTTTTTTGCAGTGGATCCACATAAACCATGAAAAAATGTACTTATCAGTTGAACATTTTTTTGAAAATAGTTTGCCCCAAAATAGAATGTGATTTCTCTCTGCAACTATTTGGAAATTTGGGATGATTTCCAAACCTGAATAGGTTTGGAAAAAAAAATGCTTCAGGCTAAAGCGGTAATTCTTCTTGATTAGGAAGTGATAATGAAGTATGGGTTCAAGACCAAAAGGGTTTGAAGCCACATCAGTCATCTTTTAAGAAAGTAATACGATCTACAAAATAAAGGATATTTGGGGGTATGTTACTCCTATCTCTCCTTTTGATCCTGTTCCTTTAAAAACAATAAAATAAAACTTACATATTTTCTGAGCCCTAGGAATTAAGGGTGAGGATGCCAGTGCACTGGTGGTTCAGGCACGTGCTCAGATCCAGACCTGGCCTAGATGGTTATCTATGTACTTAACAACAGCTTGTAACTTACAACAGCTGAGCACCTGGCCACCACCACAGCTGCTGTCCTCCCTTCCCTGTGGTCTTAGAAAACATGTCCAGGGAGTAGCCATTTCAGTGCAAATTTAAATATTTCCTTTCACTTGCAGTAAAACCATGGGCTGCTTTTCTTCTTTAACTTCAATGAGAAAATTTTGAAGTTTTTTGGGACTTTTTGATCCGCCTAAATTTTCTTTTTCTCTTGCTGAATCTGTAAAATAACAAAATACAAACAGGTACAATTGCAACAGTTCAATTCAGTTGCAGTTCAGATCCATTTTGCCACCAAAACAGGGTCCGCTTCTCTGTACCTTTGACCCAAGCAAGGTCATCTCTCCTCTGAAATGTGTGGTGATCTTGCCAGTCTTGTATGACTCCACTTGCTGCTTACTCTGGAAGTGTAACTACCACAGCTGCAAAACATGTAGCAAATCTGGTATTGCAACAGGCTTTTGAAACTTAATCATGAAAGTAAATTCTAGAGGGTTAGAGCAATAGAGGAAAATGTTGATGCCAATACTGACACCCTGTTCTGTGTCCATTTAATACCTCTCTCCATGGTGCCTTCTTGTTTACATGGTTAGCCTGGCTTGTAAGAGACTATGTCTGTGGTTGGAGAGAACAGCTCTGATACACCTTGACTTTTAACTTATCTGAAAAAGAAGTATAATGAATTCACTTACTGGAAGCTGGTAAAGTTTATACAAGAGATAGGGAGCAAATTTTCAGTGAGGGTGTACATGATTTACTGTCCTATGAAAGAATACAGTGGGATGCTTATAATCCTGTTTAAACCAGGGTTTTCCAGCTGCCAGAAATTTGAAATGTGCTTTCTGTAGCACTTCTTTCCTTTAACTGGTATGAAAAGCTGAAAATTCAAAATTTCAAGACAAAATTTGTTTTTAGCTGTGGGGTCTTTTTAGATAAAATTAAACCATTTTGATAAAGAAAAGTCAACAAATTTTTAGCTTTCACTTAATTACTGTATAGTTTTGGAACATTTTTGTTTTTCAGATAATTTCTTTCTAATAGGCAAATTTTCCAGTGAAAATACATTGTCTGTTAATAGGAACCCATAGTACCTGTGGCCCAGAAAAAGGGTAGATGAACATTACGAACCTATTAGAATTCAAAACCTCTGATGAAAAACTTCTTTCAAATAATTTATTTTTGCAGAACTAAATTTTCTAAGTATGAATTCCGGAAGGATAAAATGGTTTTCATTGTTCAGTGTTGGTGTGTGGCATTTAAAGAATGCATGACATTTTGAAGAGAACAACAGGTTCCTTTTAAAAATAGTACTTAATTCAGGAATAATGCTACCCAGTGAAAAATCATGAGTGGCAAACTGTGTACAAATGCTCACTTGAATTTGTAGACGGTATATTTTACCTTCCTTCCTAATAAACTTCGAAATAGACTGAGAAGAGATATTGCTTGTATTTTATGTTTTATACTCTGAGATTACAAGCCACTGTAGAAAATATTGTGTTTCGGTTTTTTTAAAAGAATATTCCACTCTAATCAGGGGATATTTGTAGTATAAGGCAACCTATAGTAACCCAGATCCATGCCTCTCATCAGTGTCAAACAGGGCTTTCTGAATAGCAAAGAGGACTTTAAAAAGAGCTCTTGGAGAAAGCCAACCTCCTGCTTTCTTTTTAATTTCCCTATTCCGTGCAGCTGTGGTGTCCTTCTGCCCTCAGCACCAACCTTCCAGCTGGAAATGACATGGACCACAAAATCCATCTCTGAGTGGTGAATGCTGGACCTCCCTCTTCAGGATTTCTGTGCACAAGATGCTGATGCTGCCGCTGTCCCAGATGCAGACACGGCTTTTGCTGCTGGCAGCGATGGAGATGCTGTCTCACACTGAGCAAGCCCTGTGAACACTGCTCTGCTGCAGCATCCTGCGCTGCCAGCCCAGCCTTGCTGCCCTGCAAGGTGCCTCTGCCGCTAGGCTGGGGCCGGGAGCAATTACATGATCTTGCTGAGTGTTTAAAGCAGTTTAAAATAAGCATGCTGGTAAAAAATAAATACACTTACAAAAGAGCTCAATTACAAAGATTCCTGTTTAAGTAGTGATAGTTATCTGTTTGGTGGGGGGGGTGGAAGAAGAAGAGCGAGGGTGAGGAGTGAACAAAGCAAATGACTCCTGAGTTCAACACTCAGAAGAAATCTAAGATGCTCATGCCATCTTCTTCTTACATTGTCTTTCCTCCCAGAAAAACAAAAGGACTGTAAAAAAAAAGGTGTTGTCAACAAGAGCTGTATTTTGTTAGAGGAACATGGAGCAGAGCAAGGTGAATTACTTGCAACTGTCCCTGTTGTACATGCAGGCTAGCTGTAACAATTTGCTACAATTAAACAAAAGTTAGAGGGCTTGTTTATGTATTATGGCACATTTCTGCACCAATTCTTAATAATATCATACTTCATCTTCTTATGCTGTATTCACCTCCCTTCATTTGTGGCTACTGCAAGAACTCTTGTGCAGAAAAATAAAAGTCATCTTACTTTGTAATGTTCTGCACATTAATTAGCAGAAGTTACTGAGAAGGCTCAGAACTTGTCTAGCATTAAGCTTCCACCTTTTTCCTCTCCACAAGCTCTTGGTACCCAAGATGAGTCACTCGTTCTCATCTTATTACATTTGTGGTTTTTTTCTTATCTCCCATCTTTGGGTCTCATCAACACTGATAGTGAACAGGAGGATAAACTGGATTGTCTTACTAGAGCTTATAAATTTCAAATTGACTGTTACAGTCTTTCTGAAGCAGACAATAAAATAAAATATCTCTCCTGTGTATTGCATTTTAATAACAAGAAAGAGGAGCTTGAGTTTAGCTGTCATGTATTGCTGAATGCTTTGTTTCAGGTGCTTGCAACCACAGGTGGCCCTTCTGTTTAATTCTATAGTAGCTGTAAAATGCTGTGATTGCTGTGGTGGGTTTTCTTCCTCAAACCTAGAGAGCCAGTTTTAGAAGCATTAACATAATGCCTTTGGGATTCCGTTTTCATTAGAATGCCGAACAGTCCTAGATTTACATCTCTCTTTGCAGATGGCAATTATCTCTTTCTAATGACTCTTTTGTATTAAAGAAAAATAATGGAAATCTTCCAGTGCTGTTAAAATGCTTCTAATCTTCCTTAGTTTGTAGGAAGACAGCAGAAATCAGTGATGGGTGAGAGGAAAGAAATAAGGCATTCAGATAAGCTTTTCTGGCTAAGGAAATGCATAGAGAAGTTTTTATCACCTGGATTCAGAAAGGACCAGAGAACATTCATTCTTGGTAATAGGAGTGTAGCACACCAATAATAGTTTTTTGGTCCTCAAAAAGTGAATGATGTCAAAAAGGCTTGCTTGGAAGTGATAGCTATTTAGGATCTGCCACATGAGAAGTGTGTTTTTTTCGTTAGAGAGCTGAATGAATTGTTGCTCATACTGCAAACAGAACACCAATCTGTGGCTTACAGAATGGGTACTGTCTTCTCCCTTGGTATTTGTTTAATGTTGCTCAGGTTTTATTTTATTTATTTTATTAAGCTGTTGAGGAAGGAAGAGATTTGTTTCCTTTGATATTAGAAGTTTTACCCTCTGGTGCTGCCATCCTGCAGGAAGTCTCCACTGAGGACAGGCCGACCTTAGTTCCTCCCTGAATTTTTAAAACTCTTTTAGGAGTCCTGAATATTTAAGTACAGACCCTTTCAATCAGCTTAAAGCCAAATATCACTTACCAGACAGGACAAGCTTTCAGGACAGGGGAGCTAAAAAGGAAAGGTTAGTTACCACTGCTCAGTGAGATTGACAGCAACCCCTTTTGGCATGCAGATGGAGAACTGGTTGATGATCAGGAAAATATTTAATGGAAATGTTTGCATCAAAGAACTGTGTCATATTTTGAAGCTGAATTAACTCTGTGCTTTGAACATTTTTAATCAATTCTGCTGAGAATATGCTGAAAATTGCTGTCACCAACAGCCCAGTTTTATGCCTTGCATCCTCATGATTTCACCCAGTAGCTGTGTGTAGCTTTCTTTCCTATAAGAGCGTCATTTTTTGTTCCCAGTGACATTTAAGATCACACTGTCTCCAGAAGTGAATGATGATTATGTTTTTTAATCCTAAGTATAACTGCAGAGCTACCTTACCAGTACGAAGAGGTCCCAGTGTCTGCCTGTACTGCTGGGGCAGGGCAGAGCCAAAGGCGAAGCTGCGTGGCTGCATCCAAAGCGACGGACATATCGATGCTGGGTTCAGCCTCTCCCGACTCTTCCTGCACTGCCATAAGGAAGGTGAAAAGGAAGACAGCAGAGAGAGGGTTGCTTGGAAAGGCTCAAAGTGCACAATGTGCTTATGATTTCTCCAGCAGTGGCCTGTTGGAAGGGTCTGCCGTGTGCGTGGCACAGATCGATGGAGCTGGTGTGGGTCAGTGTTTATTAATGTACTATTTCCTTTACCAGTCTCAGCAGTGAGGACTCCTCTGTCATGGCTTCAGGTGCTTCCCCAGGGCCGCTTAAGGGAAGAGAATGGGGAAAAGTTAACTGCCTTCCAAAATTCAGTATCATAGGTGTAAAGTATTTTTTCTCTTTCACGTTATACTTTGAGATTCAACTCCATTTCACAGATACTTCTTAATTTTAATTTCATTAGATGGTATGCCTCTTTAATCATCTCCCCTGTCTCTGGTCCCCTCCCTTTCATGTTAGAAATTCCTAAAATATCATCAAAATATTATTTTTGGGTTCTTCTATGTTAATCATGGTTTTGGTCGATTACAATAATAAGTAGTCATTTGATTGAACTGAATTTCCTGCCAGAGCTAATAAGAATGATCATGGTAATTTTTTTATGTAACATACACAGCTTGAAATGAGGAACTAGCAAAGATGCAAAAACTCATCCTCCCAGGGAGATGCTGATGTTGCATTTTATTAATCTGCTTTCCTTTTTTTTGCCCATCATGTGACAAACCTTGTTTGTTCTGAACTTCAAAACCTTTCTAGACTCCAACAGAAACTTAAAGTTCTTGATTTGTTTGGCTTCTCAGGCGCTTTTTAGAAAAAACAAATATTTGGACCCAGGCAATAGATAAGCACTAACACTTTCTTTTTAAAACAAAATGTAGTCAGAATTGGGTAACAGGGTAATTCTAAGACCTTTTGTAGGGTGAGGGTGATATCAGCTTTTTTTTAAATATCATCTGCTAATATTTTTCCGTAGCTACTTATAATTGTAAGAACGTGTCTTGTGCTTGTTTTTGGTTTTGCATCGTTCTCATTGCTGTCCAGAGAGCTGGAGATGCATCACAGCTTTCTGCATTGCATCAGGATAGGTACTGGCATTTTCACAGCTGAACTGAAATGCCTTGTAATGAGTTGTAGCAGTGTTAAGGGAGAAGGCAGGCTGCAGAGCTTGTCTCATCACCAGGTTTTTTTGTTTACTTTTTATTATGATTAAATGCCTGTAAAAATAAGCCAGTGATTGAATCCAGTCCTTAATTTGAAAGGGATGTAATGGAACTGGGAATAGGAAATGTCACGCCTGAATCCCTTAATCACTAAAAATCAAAGCTTTTGATAGTGTCCCTAGCTGAACCTTTTCTCCTCGCTGGAGGCCTGTGTCTTTAAGATAAGGCTCTAGGGATGTGTTTTCAGAGTAACCTGCTTGGAGGCTCGGAGGAAAATCTTTTGTTTCTGTGGAAGAGGGCAAAGAGTTCTGCCACATGGGAGAGGACAGCCAATACTTGGGAATAAAGTGCTAATTTTAGCATTGCCAAGCCAAACCAGTACTGCTGTGATGTTGTGGTCTGGAGGCCACCCCTGTGCTGGTGTCGGATGCTCTGATTCCGGCTGGATGTGCTGGCTTTGTTGTGGGAACAGCCACACCAACCTGTCCCTCTGAAAACAGCTCATCCCCAGGCTCACTCTGCACCCTTCTCATCCCAAGCCCTTCTTTTTTCCCTTCTCCTTGACCTAGGAGGGTAGAGGTTTGTCTAGTCTAATTCTAGCTGTTTCCAATATAAATCTCTACATGAGCATTACCCCCTGGGGTCTCTCTGCGGTCAGTCCAGTGGAGAGAACAGCACCAGCACTTCTTGTACCTGTTAAAGAACGAGATGGGTATCCTGGAAGTGTTGCTCTTGCCTGTAAAAAGCCTCCTGATGAGCAGGTTGGATTTGCAGTGTTGAATCCTATCCTGCCAGTCCCTGATGAGGACTTCTTGAAAATGGCAGTTAATCCAAATGAATGGTTCGGTTTTGGCTTTTTCATCTGGATGCATATTCCAGTAATACTTTATGTAAATAACATGTATTTCACATTTGGTTGCTCCAAGTACTAGAGTTTCAGAAGAGAGTGGAAGTGAAGGAGGCCAAATGCATGAAATCTGCCAGGAAGATTCCATGTTTTCTGTCATTGCTCAAAATGTTGACTTAGAAACTGGTCTAAGAAAGCATTTCCATTTCAGGGACTGTCATGCCTTATAGTCTAGGTAACAATCACAACTATGCTTTCCCTTCAAGCAAGTATTATGACTCTTTTTTATTCTTTAATCCAGGAATCCTTTGTACCTTTTGTTGTAAAACTGAGTGTGCATTTCTTAAAATAAGATCTATACAGACACTTGTAGCCATGACACTTCCTTGAATATTACAGACGTAATTACAGATCTGTGAGGGCTTTCTTGTTTTGGCTGTCATTTGCTCAGCAGCCCACATCCTGCTGTCAGTTGCCACAGTGTCTGTGCTTCTGGCACAGGGTTGTGCTTCTAGCATGGGTTGTGCTGCTGGTGTGCTTTTCCCATAAAGGAATTTATTCTGTAGCCTTGGATTTTTATAAAGGGAAATCCTATCATCCTGTATCCTCTGTTTTTCTCTGGAGCTATGTCCCAGGAAGCTTCAGGACTCCTGGCAGGAGAGGAGTTAATGCACTGGAAAGGGATCGCTACAGACAGTGTGGGTTTGGGTCTTCCCCTTTTACTTCTTGGTATTGCAAAAAAATTTCTCCTCGAATTAGAAACTACGTTGGACCCCTGGCTTTAGGATGATAAAGCAAACTCTTCCTGGAGAGTGGCAAAAATAAATAAAGTGTGTCCATTTCCTTTTGAATATGTACAGGACAGTTGCTTTTCTTCAAGAAAATATCAACAAAGCCAGTCCACAGTCTGGCCAGGATTAGTACTAATAATCCATTTCACCTTTGGCAGGGTCAGGTTGTGCTTGGACCTTTGGATTTCAGCCTGGTGCTTTGAGTCTTTTCTGTGCTGCTTCAGACAGACACTGGCTTTTCTCCAGATGGTCGCTGTATTACAACATTGCTTTTGTGGATTTTTAGGGCTTCCACTCCGAGGACCATTCTTACAGGCTGGGCCCCATCGGAAGCTGGTGTAAAGGCAAGGCAACAACACATTTTGCCCTCTTCAAGAGAAAGATTAGACCCTAAGTCAATCTCTGTGTTTGGCAGTGGTCCTTCAGCTCTGTAGAAACAACATTAAATGCACGCAGAATGAAGGAAGCATGTGCGCTAAGATAACACCCTATCTTTGGGGATGCTCTGGGGAGCTTTCTCTGCTTTGAATTTTTGTAAGAAATGACAGAAAAAGGGGTATCACATCCTATCCTTGAACTTTCAGGAAGCAAAAAGCTGACTGGCTTAAGAGCAGCTCTTTCACCGTGATATACTTTAGTTCAGTCGCTTACGAGAAGAACTTGTGTGTCATTAAAGAGATATTGATGTTAGTGATGGCAGAATGCTGGCAAGAAAATGACCAAATGTTAAACTAGTGCTAGTTGTGCTTAAGCCTCCGTGGATCCATTAAAGAAGCCTCTTTTACATTGCTGGTGAGTACTTTACTCATTAGTATGGAAGCAGATCTTCTGTATGTATGTGTGGGTGTTTTTGTTAAATTGAAACACTGAAAGGATATGGGAGAGACACACTTGGAAATTTTCCAGACTTAGACTCATCCTCTTCTTTTCACATAGATTATTCATGAGACTTAAAAGCACACATTTACTGTATAATCACAGTAGAAAATAATTGAAGACATTTTGCTATCACTCCTTTTCTTTACCATATTATCTCCCAGAACTTTATCTGAAGAACCTCTGGGTCTAATTTTAACTCTTGAGTTCTGATGACAAAGAAGTTACTGCTAGAACTATACTAGTTGTAGCAGCTTTCACGTTATTCCTCATTTTTGCAGGTGAGCTATTGTGACAATCCCTGAGTTTCTGAATCAGATGAAAACATTTTCTTGTACAGAATTTATCACATTTTAAAATCAGGCAGCTTTCTACAAAATGGGCTGCCATCAAGAAGAGAGAGTGAGGAAGCTTGAACACTCATTTGGTCATGGAAAATATAAAAGCATTTGAGGTCATTTGGGAGAATTATCCACAAAATGATCCCATACTAGAAGAACCCGTCTGTTAAATTAAGCTTGGTTTCATATTGGAAACATTGTGTAAGAAACAGATGCACTTTTTTAACAGATTCTTTATCATATTTTCCATAGTACCTATGATTCCATGGGGAATTATGAGCCAAATATCAAAGGATAAATTGCTTATGAGTTTATTGCCCCAATAAATAACTTCTGAATGTGGGATGTGTACCAAGCATCTTTATCTCTTGCTGTGATACTAGTTTCCCACTGGTGTGAAGGTCCTGGTGTTCTACTTTGTTGATTGAATGTGCCTGTAAGGCTCAGCATGCAAGTGGCCTGTCATGTTGGGAAAACCCTTCTTCAGATAGCTGACATGGCAGCTTGCACCCCTTGATTGCAAGAATCAAATGCTGTGCTTTGAGGGAACATGATATGTCTGCAAGCATGTCATCGTCCCTTTAGCCTAACCACAGGCTGGCTTTTATGTGTTACTTTCAGAGTATAGATGGGGTTTGCAAATGAACAGGGAAGAGTTGAAAGGAGTTTCCTCCTCAACAAGCTTTATGGACCAGGTAACTCCCAGGTAAAACAGCATCAGTGGCATTTACTGCATTTCTTCCATTCAGGAAGGAAGTGGCCACCATGGCCAGTTGTGTTTGGTGGAAGGCACCTGGTCTGCAGCCTAACATGAACCCTCAAGATCTTGTTTTGTGGCTTCTGCTGGATGTGAGAACTACTCTTTCAGATCAGCAGAAGACTTTGTAAATTATTTTAACTATGCTCCAGTGTAGCTGTAGGAGACTTAATGTCCTGAGAAGAAGGTGTGCCACTGTATCTGCCACTTAGTGGAGGCAGCTGGGAACATAAAATACCTGTGATCCACAAGCTTGTATTTGTTCACACCTCAGTTTCTGGTGTTGATCACTGAAACATTTCACTTGTTTGGTCTGGACTGCCTAAAAGGCATTTTGGTTATTCACAGCTTCTGAGGGCAGCTACATGGTAAAACATGAGGGCAGTAAAGCATGGATATGTGTACAGAATAGAGATAGTAAATATTAGGTATTTAAGAAGAAAACTTAAAATTATGCAGGTCAAAAGGTGCAATAAGGGAGTGTTCTGTATATATCCTGCAGATAACATCTAGCAGTTCTGGCCTAATTTAGAGAAGTGCAAAGAGGAAAATCTTGCTTTGAAAGACCTGCAAAATCCATGTTTATAAAATGATAAGAAGAACTGACCTCTGAGCAGGAAATGAGCATTTTCTTGAAACTGAGATACTGTATAAGATAAAAGCTTCACAAAAGGACCATTTAATATTGAAGAGTCACAGATCCCTGGGAGTATTCTTCTGTGTTTTGATATCTCTTTCACAAAATAACAAAATGAAGAGGTTGAGATAAAGGCAAGACGAAAGTCCTTTACTTCTTTATATCACTGGTGGATAATTTCTAAAAGTAGTGTTGCAGGACAGTGAGATGCTACATCAGTTCAACAAAAAAGCCTGAGAAAAGAAAGATGATTCTTAACAAAATCAATTGCAAACTTGTCCCCTGTAGTGCTTGAATTCTTGAAAATGAAATTTTACTTTAATATAAAAGTATCCTAAAATGGGTATTATTGACAAAGGATCCTGCTGTTGAGGGGCAGCTGTCATCATCCTCTGGGTCACTCCTTTGTAAATCCATAATCCTTAGCCTCTGGTATTTTCTAATGTAATATTTCTTGGTGTTTGATATGACTTTCTGTTTGTTTTCTGTCCCATAAACCTTTAGTTCCTATGGAAGCTCTTGTCGGGGGAGTCCTTTAGAATGTGTTTGATGCAATTTTCTTTTGATAGAGCTGTCTTTCAAAGCTTCTCCTGTGGTGGCGTCCCTTTGGATGGAGCACAGAACCTGGTGTGTATCTGGTAGGGCTCATCCTTTGGAGAGGTCGTGCTCTGAGCAGCCCAGAAGACCAAACTGATTGTCCCAAAGCACATTCGGTGAATTTGTGGACAGAGTCACATTGCTGTTCCCTGCTGGTGTCCTGTCTGTGGGCTGCTGTGGGTGCTGGGTGAAGGCGATGGGAGCTTTTCCTGCTGGCAGGAGATGCGAGGGTTAATATAAAGGAAAGGTAACAGAAACTGCTTAAGCCTTTGCTTGAGATTCTACTTCTTCAATTTTTACTTAGAAAATGAGGATGACATTAGCTGGAAAGGTTAGAGCAGTCAGACGTCATCTTGAAATAAATGTTTTGTCTTTGTATTCTCTTACAGAGTTACTCTTGGAGAAAAAATACATTATGAGGGCAAAAGAATTGATTTTAAAACTAATTTCTTCTTTGCTTTTGCCATTGGTGGTGGGCTGCTGTCTTAGTTTTACTGCATTTTATCAGGGCAAGAGACAAAAACATTTTGAAGGAAAAATATCAGTGTATTATCTGAAAGGTAGGGCAGAAAAGCCAGTAAGTGGCATAGCAAAAAGGACTCTTGGGCTTGCACAGCTTCGTGGAGATGAGCCCAGGGAAACTCTTCACTCCCTCAGTCCCTGTGCCACAAAGTCAGCATTACCAGACTGCTGGCACTTACCATCACAGCAGGTGTGGAGGTAGGAACAAGTGATTTTTAGATATTCCTAGATGTAAAAGACTCACATCAAATAGCCAGTGAACCTGTTTTATGTGTGGTTTGGTGAATAGTGTTAATATTACAGAGGAACTGGAGGTGGTATTTCAAACTGAGGAGAAATGCTTGCAGAGCAGCCTGCTCAGCCCCGTCAAACAAAGAACTTTATGAGGTGGTTAGAAGCACGCAGTGCGTTTTCCCACAAAGATCAGGAAAAAGAACAGAACTCTCAATAAAGAAGTGTCTAAAAGTCAGAAACACAGATCCATAGTAAAAAACCCACAAGTCCTGCTTAGTTACCATGAAAGAAATGTGCCAATAGTAATGTTCTTTAACTTTTTAGAAAATAAGGAAATGCATTTGCTCTGCAGAGATGGCAGAGCAGATAACCAAAATGATCAAATGAAAAATATTCTTCAGGTTTCAGAAATGTCTATTGAAAGAAAGAGGACTAATGGGAGTGAAGCATGGAAGTGGAAAATAGCACAACCAAGAGGACAACTCAAGTGAGTGAATCAGGGAGTGTTTCTCTGATTATTGCCAGAATCTTAAAATGAATGAAATAGTAGATCTGACGAGGATTTTTAATGAACATCAAGTCAGTCAAATTGGTGACTGTCCTTAAAGAAACACATAGCCAGAAACATAGTACTGGATTTCAAGAACAGGTAGAAAAATGTGGTCTAGGCAGTATGAATTCGTTAACTGAGTTTCTCTATGACCTGAGGGCTTTGAGCATGTGTTGAAGGGAAGACTGATTAAAAAACAAAAGAAATGGAAAATACTCTAATGCTTTTCTTTGAAAAGAGCTAATTTTCAAGAAAGGGAGATGTAGTAGACCTGATTTTTATTTTAATATTGTCTTGAAAATCCCAGGAATTGTGGGAGATTGGTTTGCTGTGTCTCCACACTAAACTGTCTGTGCAAGTATAATGGGAGTTACATACTGAACAAGAGGTCAATCCTGTGTACTGAGCTACACATCTGTCATTGTCCAATATGAATTAACCTTTTTTATTAATGACTTGGAAAGTGAAGTAGAGACTCAGTTTATTCACTATGCAGCCAGTGCCAAAGTGAGAGGAATTGCTCTACAAACACTGAAGAATGGGATTAAAATATACTTGTTTTTGTCAGCTGGGTCTGAAATAAGATACAAGTCAAGTGCGAAATGCTGTGTTTATTTATGAGCTATCAAGGGCACATCCCCATGTTAGGGAATGAATTGTTTGCTAGGCAACAGGTCTACAGAGGAAGATGTGGTGATCATTGTTGCCTTGCATTTAATCTGTGGTTCAGAGTGGCATGTGTTGGAAGCAAAAGCATCCGGCGAGTATAAACAGGACTGCTGTATACAAGGCATGCAAAGTAATCTGCCTCCTCTACTTAGCTCTGCTGAAGCTTGAGTGAAAAACTATCATGTCCATTTTTGGGCATCGTTCATCAAGAACTATGTGGGCCATCTTGAGGTAGTTCTGATCTACCAAAAGTTTACAGAGTGTTATGTATTTAAAAAGTCTGAAAAGAGTGGGTTTGTTTAATTTACAGAAAAGATGTGAGAGATACGCTCCAAGTTTCTTGAATATAACCGCAGGCAAAGAGGCAATATAATTCTCTGTATCCACAGGAAATAAGACTCCCCAAAACAAAATGAAAGGGAGACATGTAAACATCAGTATTTCTCAGATGACAAGGATAGTTAAGAATTGAAATAGATTGTCTAACCCGTTCTTACTTTCCAGGTAGAGCGATTTCATGGCTTTGTTAGGTAGCTGTGTCTTGGAATAGCTCAGCTGCAGCTGATTGTGGCTGTCAGGATTTTCTGACGGTCTTCAGTGACTCTTAATGTTTGTATATAGCTGAGCTCAAGGGTTTATATAGTGATAAGAAGCAAGTAGAGAAGGTCACAATGTGTTGTTCTAAAAAGAGGAGGTGCGTGTAGATCTCCAGTGGCTAGAGTTTGTTGGTGAATTCTACTGTAAAGTGGGATAGATATGCTGTATTTTTTAAATCACCCAAAAATGCATGACAGAATTTGCCATTAACTGTCAAGTGAAGGAATCAAAGAGTGTATCAAGTCCTCTGTTGACAGGCTGCTTTACAAAGAGGATATAGCAATTAGTAGCAGTGCACATTCTCTGATGTGTGCATAGCCCACATATCCAGACACCTGAGAGATCTGTAGGAGTATTTGTAAATCCCTCATGTGAGGAAAAAGGCAGCTCAGAACTACTGGCCTGAGTGCATCTTAAACCCAGCCTTTCTCGGATATGACAAGATGTTTCTCGGACACGGCAGCGCAGCTGCGGCTGCATGTGAGTTACTCTAGCTCTTGTAGCAAGACTTTTTTCCTACTTGCTAATTCATACATGATGTGGCATATGGAGCTGAAAATTGCTCATTCTGTATACTCATTAAAATAACAAGCAGCATCTTTGCAAGGATGCTGGGGAGCATCACTTGCCTCAGCATGACCAGAAGTGCAGTTCCGGCACCCATGGTATGTGCCCAAAAATACTGGCTCCAGCTCCCAAGAGCTCAGCCCCACAGCAGGGCTCAAGCCCAGGATTTTGGGAGTGAGAAACGAGGAGGAAAAACCTTCTCTGCCTTTACTATAAAGGTAGTGCCAAGTTCTCTAGGTGACATTGCCTCTTTGACGTGGTTGGTATGGTAAAGGAGCAGGAAGATGTATGTTGGCCAAACCCAAACCAATGCGCAAAGGCATGAATGGAGATGAACTTACAGGAAGTGCCTTCATAAGGCCTGATCCAAAAGTCATTTGAATAGGAGAAGTTCTTCTTTTGGTGGTAGATTTGGCTCATATGGTTGCTATTTTTATTTTCCCACTAGTGCTTTTCTTCCAAATTTGTGAAATAAACTTTTTTTTTTTTTAATGGACTGCAAAATGTGTATGTGTGTAGAACATGTGGTATTAGATTTTCTTTCTTTTTTTTCTCTCCTTCTCACCCCTTTTTTCATAATTTGGATCACTTGAGAAAGTTGGGTTAGGATAACAGTGGAGAGATAGTTAAAGTAGCAGAACTGAGAAGATGGCAAATTTAGGTAGGAGGGTTATATGAACTATTGAAAACAGTTAGTGGATAAATTTGATTTGGCAATAATCAAGTAATTCTTGTATTCTTCTGGTCACTTTTGAATAACAATCACATTATAAAAATAACTTTGTCCTGGTGACATAAATAAAATCTGTAAGTTGCTTTATTGAAAGAAACAATCATTACTGGAAAAAACTTCATTCCACCTATTCTAGCCTCCTGTTAGAGGACAAAGACCACAATTTACAGCAGCTAGTCCAGAGACAAATAGGAACAAAATCATGAAGTCTCAGGAAGCAACAAACTTAGGTTAAATGTGGATACTGAATGAAAGTGAAAGGAGGAAAAAGAATTCCATCTCTGTTTCTGTGGGGAGGTTTTAAATACAAACCTTTCAGGGAAAGACAAATTTGGCTCTTGAATCAAGTTTTTACCCAAAATGTATATGCTCAAAGACAGAATACCAGAGCAAAGGAAGTAGTGGGTAGACCATATCACAGAGAGGTTTTTCTTTTTCTAAATTACATTTACATTAATTCAGCAGTGTGGAAATGCACTGCGCATTGTGTCTTGAGCTTCCCTTTGCACATGCATAGGGATGAGTGTGGGCAGCCGTGTCCATTGTGCATGCAAACGGGTGGAGGAACAGGAATGCACAGCTCCCCTTCACTGTGTGGGAGCCAGCTTGGGCAGGCTCAGGCCTCTCAGTTTGGACTACAAAATCCTTTCAAGTGGATTTTCCCAGAACAAATACAAAAGAAGAAAGGTGCTGTGCAGCATTAATGACCTTCACCCTGGGAAGGTTTAATTCTCATTACTGAAGAGGGCACTACTGAAGACATGAGACAGTCTTTGGATTTTTTATTTCGAGGGAGTCAAGGTGGAAATAGGAAGGTTTGGGTTTTGGTTTTGTTTTCTCAGAAGGGTCAGTCAGGACAGTTTCCTCTGTGCTCATTCCCCCAGCTGTTAAGATGTTCAAGCATAGGGTAAGACCTGGAACAAAATAGTAAGATGAGAACAGGACTTCACAACGAGGGAGCTATGATACGCCAAAAGTGTTGGGTTCACTGTCCTGTCTTAAGTGTGCAGATCCTTCAAGGATGAAAGCCTGATATGCATTAGGTGTGTGCACATAAAGACAGTCTATTTGAGAGATTAACAGCGGTGTTTGTGGGGAAAAGTGGTAGAGAAAGTGTGTTGAGAAGGACAGGATAACCATACAAACAGAACTCAGGGATCATGGTCTAAGACTTACAGTCAAACCAGATTAAAATTAAACCCTTAACAACATCAGAAAAATCTTGTTAGGCTTTTATCCTGTAATCCAACTATCAATTAATATTTATTCATATGGATTCTTGAATAACAACTGGATTAACCTTTTTACTACTGACCTCCTACTTCGTAATTTTGCAAAAGGGAGGGGAAAAGAGAGATTGTGGAGAAGTTTTCCTATTCCTCACGTCTTTCCTGGTAGTGCTGCGTGGCTGTCTAAACCATGACCCCAAATATTTCCCAACCCAGCATTTGTATGTGCACACCACTTACCTCCTTCATGCCAGTTGACACCTAACAGTTTTTAAGCTTCCTTCCTCATTCGGTTCTACACTTCGGTTCTACTGGAAGGAAACAGGTAGAATGGTCATGGCACATAGGTGGTGGGATTTATGGGATGCATTGCAGAGCCCAGATATCTTGTTCATGTGCAGCAGACAATAACATGCACCCTCTTGCCTTTTTTTCTGACACCCTCCGCACACTTCACCAAGTACAAGTGTACTTGTAAGCTTGTGGATCACTTCACTGGGACTGCTTAACTGCTTGAACGCTCAAATGCTCTTTCAGACCTAGAATTTGTGAGTTATTTCATGTCCAAATTTTCTTCTTGTATTTCTCGGTTTCACATGCAGTTACAATGTGTTTTTATTATATTAATCCATCCCTCTGAATTTATTCTTTGTAGAGATGATTCAACATTGGCAAACACAGTAGAATGAATTAAATTAAGCTGAAATGTCTATTTTTTTGCAGCAATATTCTTTCCAAAACTATCAGACAAGAATATTTGGTTAAGAAGGGGTAATTTTGCAAATCAGCAGACTAGCATAGATGATTGTCTCAGGATGGTTGTCTCAAGTTGTCTTAGGTGGTTTAATTCTATAGATTCAGATCAATAAGGTATGAGAGACATTTACTTCCTTGTAGCAACTTCATGTAGTCGTGAAGTACATCTCTAGGTAGTACTTTACTTTACATTACCCAAGGTAGTAGTGCCACCCAGTGGAGAAGAGGAATATGGTCTGCTTCTGACCAAAGGAAAAAATGCAAATAAGAATTTCTTACTAGTAAAGATGCAAACCCACTAATTTTGAGATGAAAATAAGATTTTTTGTTCCTCTTCTATATTAATTAATTATCTTGCTCTTGTCTTACTAAGATATCTAAAATTTTAATTTTTTTCTTGGCAATTTTGTTTTCCATTGAATATGATGAATGTTATCTTACATTGAAATGTTTTTATATACTTCATGATTCTTTATATATAAAAGAGAAAATGAAACATGTTGAAAAGTCTTAATTTAATTTTGCTATCCATAATATATTTCTCCAATTCTTACATCCTTGAACTCAACTCTAGTTTTCTGGCAGAAAACTAGAAAAATACGTGGGATTTTTTTCCTTGAGATTCGTAAATACTCTTTTTTGATATCTTAAAATATTATCAGGAACTAATTTGTTCTCTAATGACTGGTACACTATAATTAGGTACTTGCAGTCAAGTATGTTCTTTTAGACATAGTCACAAAATGTGTTGTGAGTCCTGAAATTCTCAGGAAAACTAGGAGTTAAAAACATTCACAAAGAAAGAAGCTTGGCAAGGTGCAGCTCACAGAAGTGTGAAGCTTCTCCGCATGTTGCCTGCATCTTCCCTTTCCCAAGCTGTGTGTGGTATTCCAGGGTGTTCCGATGGGAAGGTGCAGTGTCACCAGGATTGCTTGTGCTGGTTGCCGAAGGCAGTGAAGGCACCAGGAAAGGAGCACAGGTGTGATGAAGGTGCCTCTCAGGTTCAAAAAATTTGGCTCTTCCTCTACCACTGCCTTCACCTGAAAGGGTGGGATTTGAGTTGAACGGTGCCTGTCTGGTTTTCTGCTGTGAGCCCTGATTGAACCTAAGTGGAACAGCCCAGCCGGACGTCGATACTGTCCCATCCCAGAGTGCTGCCTGTGTCCACTGTCTGCTCTCATAGGAAGAGTTCGTTCAGGTCTGCTCATGAGCTGCTGCAAAACAAATTAATTTTTCAAGCAATTGATTACTTGGCAGGTGAAAAGCGATTTATTTTCACTAAATGTTTCTTGGCAATCTTGCTGTTTCTGTTGTGTTGCGAGGGAGACAGCATCCATCATGGCTCACAGCCGCGTTCTTAGTCATATGCTGGCCTGGATCAATGCTGCCCAGATTTTGGAAAAAAGAATCCTCTCAGGGAAAATGCAGCCTTTGCCAACCCAGTGAATTGATGCTGAGGGGACACTCAGCTCTGTGTACACCTGGCTTGTTTGAAGCTGTAGTTGCAGGGTCGTGAAATACCACGCCATAGTGCATGAATATTTTGACAGCTCCACTGCATCAGGCTGGATTTTTCCAGCACTGTTTTGCCATGTCCTGAGTTTGATGTCTTCAGCTGCGCTGCAACTCTGTGGTCCCTCCTGGTGTGGGCAATGGGGACTGCAGGGCTGGGATAGGGAGTGGCTGGCCTGTCAGTGGGAGCCAGGCATAGTCATGGCCAAAAGAAAGCAGGTATGGACTTCAGGGAAACCTCTCTTGACTTGTTGCTAATGTTTCAGTTAGCAGACCAGTTCCTGAGCAAATCCTTTTTCAGTCTTCTCCTCAAAATAATTTTAGCTTTTTATTTTTTTTTAGCTTCTTTGGTGTTGTTGCTTGTTTTTTTCATATTGCCCATGACCTCAGAGTCATGCCATAGCCATATTAAAGCTGCTTCTCTAAAGGTAGTGGGTGTATGTGGGGTTTTTTAAAAGAAAAAAGCTACAATTTGCCATGTGATATTTTTTTATACATATGGGAATAAGGAGACAAGTAGGGATTGGGAGTTAGAAAATTACACTGCTTTCCTCTGAAGGTTGTTGGTGACTGTTCTTTGTGGTAGAATGATGACTAATTTTTCAAAAATGATTAATTAAAAAGAACTCTGCTGAGTGATTTTCCTTACTTCCTGGGGGCTTGTACATGGTGTTTTGCAGTGACTCTGAATGGAACAGCAAGACATGATTACAGCATGTACCAGTGGAGATGTATTAATGTCAACTGACCAAAAAGCTGAGGCCTGTGCGTCAGGACACGTGTCTTTTACAGCATGTTTGCTGCAAATGTAGGGATCATAGTTTGAAAATGTTTTGCTTAATCATTATCAAGCTGTAGTTTTCGAGAAGGCTGATGATACAGATATAAACCTCACTGGACCCAGATTAGAGGAGCGTGTGTATGCAGCTTTGTAAAGTAAAAGGAAACGTCATTCTTTTTTTGTTTATGTACGGGCATACACAAGTTTATGCATCTTTAACTATCGTAGATAGTGCGGGTGCTGCACGGGACATCTGTGATGCAAAGAGTGTTCAGTGATTCAGTGATACAGAACATGAGGATGCCTGTGATGACTCATTTTTTCCCTCACGCTTTCTTTTCCCATTAAGCAGAAGCAAAGCTTAACAACTTTTACGAGAATTTAAGGGAAGGTTCATACTGGGTCTAATAATTTGAGAGTTAGATGTATTTGAATACAAATTAAGTTTTCCTTGAGAATCCTTTAAGGGAAAAAAAGAATCCCTTATTTCTTCAGATAAGGAAAAATGAACTAGACAAAACACTTGAGAAAGGCTACAAGTATTAAGCTTGAAGCAATGCCCATTTCTGATACCTAGCTACGGCAAAGATGGCTAGTTCTTGGAAAAAAAAGGATAAAATTATATGAAGAATATTCTGTTCTTCCAAACTCTAGCTTTTGTTCTCATTTACAGAAATAAACAGATGTTTCTATTTGACCACCTCAGAGTTCTCCCATAACAACTGAAAATAACACAAAAAAATTCTTTTGGAAGAAAAAAGTAAAAATCTTTGGAAGCCACTCCTGGGGAGGAAAAATCTGCTGTGCTGTTCAATGGTATCTGTTTTAGTAAAAGTTTGTGATGGGGTAGTCCCTCTTGAAGGGTTTAGACTTTTTTGTCATTGTTTTTCAATGCCCCTTGTTCGATGTCAACGTTTGGCTAAAATTGATAGAGTTTTTCCTAGCCTGCTATTTGATGGTGATTCTGATTCAGCTTTTCAGAAGAAAGAACTCCTTTTTCCGGGACCACACCGAGGGAGTGTTGTTCTGCGTGTCTAGCTGCAAGCAGCTCTCTTGCTAGCAAGGGCACTTAAGCTCCGCGGTTTTTCACCCTGTTAAAGGAAAACATTTTCTTCAGCAGTTCTCAACTTTTTCCAGGATGATGTAGTTTCTCAATAACCCCAAACTTTTTTTTCAGTGGACAGTATTTGGAATTTATTGCTTCATAATGGCACACCAGCTTTCCAGCCTGTGCACCAGCCGTGCTGGGAGTGTGTGTGTTGTGGGAGGGTGAGTCAGGGGAAAGCAGGCAGGGTTTGCTTTGTGTGCTTTCTGCTTCCCTCTTCCCCTGCCTATAGAAGCACAAGTTCGGTTGGAGCTTACCTGCAAACCTTCTACCTCTAGTTCACTCATTCGTGTTAGAGCATCTGCTATGTTGGAAGTGTTTGTCCAGAAGTCATTTATTTTGCTCTTTAAATTTCAGTGTGTAATCTTCCCAGAGCATCAACCTCTCTGTGTCACAGAGCAGGAATTTGCTTCAAGCTTGCACAGACAAATTCTTTGGTGCTGCATTGTTGCTTCAAGCTGGCATCCTACACAAATTAAATCTAGATGCTTGGTAGCTGCATAGTCACAAGTTGCTTGACTCTTTTCTAATGCTTGAGGCATCCAGGACGACTTTTTGCATTGAAGAAACAAGTGGTGCCTGAGATATGAAGTCAAGACTGGAGCTGATAATCCGTTTGCATGTCCCATAGGACAGGTGGCTGCTGGAAACTGCCAGGGCTTGTAACTGTTCAGGTGTTAAAATGAGGTCTCTGTGGTAGATGCACCTAGAACAAGACGAGGCAACTCATCCAATATCTACTTTTCCCTTGAAGAACTGGAACCTTTTTTTTTTTTGGACAAAATGTTACCACACGTCAAAAGGGAAATGTGAAGAGCCCTGCAGAGACCACTTGCCAATCAATTTGAAGAGGAACATTATCTGTGAGTGATACTCCAGGAGACCCCTGAGAGGACAGTCCCTTTGAAAGCATTATTTTATGAGTCTCTCCAGAAGTGTGATCTCTCCCTGCAGTGTAATTTAGCACGTATATTTCAGCTACTTTTCCTAGCTACATATGGCATACCACTTTGTTGGTTAGAAGAAAGTACTTCTCTAATGATGTGTGGCTGTTAGCCTCCTACTGACAGATTTTCCCAAGTGGCCTCTATGCTGGAGATTGAAATATTTTAATTTTTATTTCTTGCAGTATCTTGTCCATGCATTCCTCCTTCATGACACTTCAGAGGTCAGGATTCAAAGGCTTCAAGCAGGGATGCACAGAGTTCAAAATGCTGATGTACTTAAGGCACTCTCATGTGTGATGGTCATACAGAAAACTGTCAGTTTGGCAATGCACTTTAGTTTGGCCTGTGGGAGTTAAGGCAAAGAAAGTATTCTGTTTGACAAGAGTAGTAAATGATCAAGTAATTCTCTCAGGACTCCCTAAATAGCTCCAAATTGTTCCAGGAAACATTTGGTTCATCACAACTGAGAGATGCAAAATCAGACTTGTGGATTTAGCTTCCTGGAGCAGTCTCAGTGGAGCAAATGGAAACACGTGGCTTTGTAAAGTGGTATGAATAAAACCTACAGATGAACACAGATGATAGGTTGCACCTCTTTTTACAAGATCAAGTACTCCAGTGCTCTGCAAAATGGAGTAAACACTCCACACTGGAATATCCATTTCAATCAGCCAGCTTGCAGATTGTTTCCACCGTACTCAGTCCCACAGGACATAAAATCTTCCTTGGTATGACTTAGTTCTCTTCTTCCCAAGTTTAAAAATTTCCAGTTTTTGTGGAACAAATGCTTCTGTTTTCTGAAACCAGCAAATGCATTTTTAACTATATGTAAAAAAATCTTTATATAACTCTGGTCAATCCGCAAATTAGAATATGCCAGCTTTTCTGCTTTTTTTTTACCTAACTTTTCCATTTTTCTTCTCTCTTCCCCCATGCCAAAGTACATTTCTTACCTAGCAGAGTATTTCATAACACAACTGCCCTTGCTGTTGAAGTGGCAACACTATTGTATCTATGACCTATTTCCTTGACAAATTCTTCTTTGTCTCTCAGAGGTGGCTTCTAAAACTGCCCAAAATCTTCAAAAGTCTCTTCATTTCCTGCTCTTGTATATTATTCAGGATATTGGGCAAACTGCTGTGAACAGTTCCCTTCTGAGAAACAGTAAGTTGGGAGGCATGGCTATGCCATATAACTGATGATCTTCCAAAAACTCACAGTTGCACAACTTCTCTTCCTTCGACCACATCTCTTCTTGTTGTTGGCCAAGCTTTCAGCAAGAAGCCCCATAAGCCAGGAAAGCTGAGTGTGTGTTAGGCCCCCAGTTATGAGCAGGATTTTAACCTGCCCACTTTCTTGGCAAGACAGAACAAATACTGTCTTGAAGCAGCTCAAATGTACCTGACAACAGCAGTGATAATGAATTTATCAACACCACTGTCTATTCCAGGTGCTGGATGCAGGGATAGATCCCTTCCAGCTGGGGCTCACAACATACTTTTTGCTGAGGGGTGCTGAGGGGTGCTCCCAGGTGATATTTCTGCCACAGAACAATGGTGTTTTTTGAGAGTGCATGATTGAATTCCTGCAGGTTATGAGGAGGAACAAATGCACAGATAAAAACCAGAGTGCTTTGAATATAGCTTGTGGCAGTCCTTACACTTTGCACTGCTAGAACTGAGGGGGAAGCCAGTCAGTGTAAGGATAACTTCGTACTTGCCCACTGTTTATAAGTTCTTGTTAAATGTGTAGTGGCAGAGGAACTGGCTAAGATCAAGCCAAACTTTGCTCTGAAACACCAGGCCTCAGAGAGGCCCATTCGTAAGATAGAAAAGTTGTTTTTTTCACGCTGTGGTCTTCTTAAATGATGACCTTCTTATCTTTAGACTTTCAAATGTTGGTGGATTTGTGCAGCCTTCTCAATGCCACAGCTGCTTCAAAACCACTTTAGGATAGAAATTTTAAAGATTTATGACGAACACTTTGGAGGATGAGTTGCTTTACTGTAGGGGAATTTGAAGAACTGGAAGATGGGTTAAAAATGGAAACTACTTTTAAATTTCACAGTCAGTGCACAAATACTTGCCCCTAGTATTTCCCTTCTCAGCATATTTGAGTCTTAGCAGCATTATTGTTTCATACCTCTACCATTATAGTAGGTTAGGCATCAATGTGAGCTGCAGGCCACACTGCTTTTGATACAGCCCAGCTCACGGTTGGCTTTCTGGGCTGCAAGAGCAGGTCATGTTGAGCTTCTTGCCAACCAATACCCTCAAGTCCTTCTCCTCAGGGCTGCCCTCAGTCCATTCTCCTCACAGCCTGTATTTGCGATTGGGATTGCCCGTACCCAGGTGCAGGGCCTTGCACTTGGCCTTGCTGAAAGTCACACAGGCCCATCTCTCCAGCCTGTCTGGGTCCCTCTGGATGGCATCCCTTCCATCCAGTGTGCCAACAGCACCACACAGCTGGGTGTCATGGGCTAGCTTGCCGAGGGTGCACTGGATCTCACTGTCCATGTCACCAGCAAAGGTATTAAACACCGCCAGTCCCAATATCGACCCCTAAGGGACAGCACTCACGGTATACATTATGATCTTTATAAAACTCCTGATTTGCATGTGTATACACAGTTTTATTTGAAGAAGTGTTACTCCGTTGTACAAAGTATGTCTAAGACTTCTTGTGCAATTTTGGTCATTCATATTCAAGTAAAATGACCTAGGGCTGGAGTGGATCCAAGTAAGTGTTGCTAAAGTCAGGGAGGAGGAAGATCAAAAGATTTTTAGATTGCTTAGCCTCACAAAAGAAGGACATTGGGAAAGCAGTAGGATTATCCTTTCTTAGTAGGGACCAAATACTAGGGATGAAATGGAAGAGCTATTTAAGCTAAAGATTTAAAGGGCTATAATGTGGCACTGAATAGCCTTAGGACAGAAACTAGAAGATGGTTTCCAACTCTTGAGACTCTGAGGCTCTTCAGGATGAAAGTAATGAGAGTAAAGGCAACAGGTTTGTGAAAAGACTTGTCTCCTCAGGAAGCTGTGATTGCGGCCTGAGCAAATACTGTCATATTTGTCCATACCTGGGGCTCTTGTCTCAGAGGTGTCTTCCAGTCCCTGAACCATAGTTTCAATGCCAAGCCTAGTTTACTTCCAGGCATACCTTTTAAAATTATTATTTATTTTCATTTCAGCATGAGTAGATATCCAGAAAAGCCACCAGGCACAGTCAGCACGCATTCCAAATGTATGCTTTAAGCAGGCTGTAAGGCTTGCCAGACCTGTGGCTTTGACTTCAGATGCTGAAGCATTGTGGTAGTGTGCTCTGTAGCAGCCTCTCCAGGTGTAAGACCCTGCTTCTGACTGTCTTGACTATCAATGCCAACTCTGTAGAGGGCAGGGGCAGTCAAGTGTGGGATGGAGTTAGGGACAGGGCATATGAGTCCCCAGGTAGGTGGTTACTGAAGCTCTGAACTCTATTTTAGAATAGTGCTCTTTTGGAATGATTACGTGGTGATCATGCTTAGAGAGGCCTGCAGAAGGGAGGGCTTACCTAAAGAAGGGATTCAGTCTGGAGTGCCATCAGGTAGGAGGAAAAAAAAAGAGGTCTGTGTCTACCTGGCATGTTCAGATAATGGTACAAAATTAATTCATTATGGCTCTATTGGTCTTTTTGGTTTTTTGGTTTTTTTTTCCAGGGGGGGTGTTTTTTGTTTAAGCACCAATAAAATGTTCCTTTAAATATTCTTAAGTTCTTTTCCTTACGGCTTTCTCTTCCTGATTCTTGACTTTGACTCTTGAAAAATACTGATGTAGGAATTTAGTGGTTTTGGTAGAAAGGTAAAGCGTTATTGTGACTGGGTGTGAACTCCTGTTTTTGGATAACTAGCTAGCACTGAACAAAGAAACAAGAGAGGTAAGTGAACAACAGAGCAAATGTAGCCCTAGAGAGCGTCAGAGATTGTAAGGAGGCTCTCATAAGCCAGTCTCCATGGTACACTGCGTACATTTCCATGGTCTTGTTTATACAAAGAAGTATTGAGTAGGCAGTTTAGCTGTTTTTCTTCCATTCTGCAGGCAGTCTTACATTAGAGGATTTTAATAATGCAATTACCATTGTACTGCTCAGTACACCTACAAATTACCTTGCATTCTCCCACCTCTTCCCTAACACAGGAGGCATACCACAGAGTGATGCTGGAGAAGAAGCTGTTCAGAGATTTCCCCTCCTCCCTGCTCTTCACAGCAGGAATAAGCCTGACTCCATTTTGAGGAAGAGAAGCCACTCAAAGGGCTGGGAGGGGAGTCAGGGAATGACAAGACTGTTTGAAGGATAGGTACAATATTGCAGAAGAGACTGGGTGGAAGAGGGATTTGGGAGAGGAAGGTGATGGCAGGGGAAGAGTAGAAACAGAGCAATCCCTAGCTTGACTCCCACTGATTCCTTTTGATTCCGATAAGGACATCAGTGATACCTTGATGGACAAAGCAGGCAAGTGATGCAGCTGGACTTGGCCATCTTCTGCACAGCCTCATGGTTTTACTGCCTGTTTTAGGCCAGAGCACTGACTGGCACATCATGGTTCGTTGCCTCGAGCCAAGGGTCAGGCTGAGAATGTGCCAGGTCTTCCCAGCAGGTTTCGGGTGCCTCTGTTCCTCCACACACTCTTATGCCCTGACACAGCAAGAAGCATTATGTACTAGTTAAAACCAACTTGAATACAGCTTTTAAAATACATTACTCTTTGGGAAAGGGAAGGATTGTGTTAAAAGGCTGCCAAATGTACTAATCAAGTATGTCCCATAAACTTGGCAGCAGTTCTGTGACTGGGGTCTCATGGAGCTGGTAGGACCAGAGTCAGATAGATGAGCTCCTTCTTCCCCAGATGTGAGGGAATATGCACAAAAAGGCAGTGCCAGGAATAGAGATGCCTAATCTAAAGGCCTTGAAGTGTTTGTGAGAAGGGTCATGTGAATCTGAAGGTTGGTGGCAAGTGTCCTGCCCATGGGACTTGCACTTGCTGAGACATGTTTATGTAGATGGAAGAAGTTGTTTGTCCAGATGGCACTCAAATATCTTCACTCTCCATTTCCTTGTAGTAGTAAAAGAATTGCACGTGGATCACATTCAGGAAGTTGGCCCTCTTTATTTTTCAGAAGCCTAAATATTTATAGTTTTCTTTCTGGGAGAAAGAAAACGAGGTGAAATTGCATACAAGTCCATCTGTCAAGAGGAATTAAATGAGTTGACTCATCCTGTTGATGGAGAGGAGAGTTTTGTGGTTACAACCCAAGGCTGAGGCCAGCTCTGTGCTCCATACCTTTGCCAAGGCAGCTGGGTCACATCTAGGGTGTGAAGCTGTGAGAGCCTTGATACCTGTGGTTTTTCCTGGCAGGATTGCCTTGTGTGCAGGTAGTCCCTCTGGCAAAGCTGCACACAGCCTGCTGAGTGTTTCTTTTGCGGGCTGAAGGTTTTCTGTACAGCAAAAAGTGGTGCTGCTGAAACAAGGGTATCCCAGCCAGAGGCAAGTTTAACAGATCAGCCTTCCCATGTGAGTAAAATGGTTGGGAGCCTTGGGGTAGGGAAATCTAGAAAACTGACTTGGCAAATTCCCTCTATATTCAACAATAAGTTGTAGTAGAGCACTTGGGGATAGATAATAGCTTTCCCATCAGCTTACTCTTACACCTTTGTCCCTCTTGATACTCCATTGCTACATGATAGGGCTGCAGCACTCAAAACATCAGTTTGTCAATGAAAAGCTGCGTTTGTTTTCAAACTTCAGAGATATTAAAGAGTAGTCATGGGTGATTTTGTTTGCCCAGCTTGAAGCATCTTGAAAAAGGCGCGGATTACTGCATACTTTTCAGAAAACGTGGTCTGCATTTAAAATCCTTCCAGTTTTTCAAAAGGGACTAGCAATTTTAGATGTCTAATTTAGGCCAGCAAGCTTAAGATAGAAAGCACTAGGAAAATGCCAACACTTTTAATGTTGTCTGCCACTGGACAGGATACAGTAGGGTTTATATGCTGTGGCAGATGAAGCAGAATTAGCTTTTTATAGTGTTAAACCATTGCTCTTTTCAGTGAGGTTATTCTGTATGTTTCCTTCTTCTTGCCTCCAACAAAAACACTGTAAAGTGTGGATGCTATGAATGCTTTTCCTCACTGCTTGAAAGAGAATTGGCTGGAAAACTTAAGCCACTGGCTGGTTTCTTGCTGAATGCTGGTTAAAGTGATGTAGGTTTAGTGTTTGGGGAACACATCTTTGGAATACTTTTGTGAGGTAAAGGATGATGGCAGAGAGCATTGCAAGTTCAAAACCAAAGGGGCTGTGGAAAACAACTTTTAAATCCATGAATTACATGGAGTACTAAAGTCAAACGTGGCAGAGAAATACCACGTATTAATCATGTACTGAAAAACAAGTATTTTGCCTGTGAATTTGAAACACGAGACAACCCAAAATATAAACAGGCTGGTTTAAAATAATGACTAAAATAATATTAACTCTCCATAACTAGGGTATTTTTTTCTAATTTCTATTGTGTTTTGGTCTTGTTTTCTAATTCCTCCTGGAAGCAGAGTATTTAATTTTTCTGCTCAACACTTAAGGAAATGCATTGGATACACCTAAGAAATTGTCTTTAAATGGCTGCCCACTAGTCCCCATCCTCAGTTCCTTGCACCCCTTTCCTCACATAGCTTCTACTTCATCTCCTGTTACTGGCTTCACACAGTGGCATGTAGTTTTTGTGTTGCCATCCCTGAGTCCTTTCTCTCCCATCTCGCATTGCTTAGTTGTCAATGCCCCCGCGCAGCTCCCCACTCAGTGGAAATGTGAAGTGAAAGGTAAGTCTTCATTCTGAGAATGCTTTTCAGCTTAATTCACAGCATATTGCTCCTCATCTCCACTAGGTTTAGGATGAGAAGGCTATTATATTTTGCTTCCTCCAGTTGGGGAAGCAGAAACCTCACAGAAAATAAAGGTATGGGTGGAAATCAGTCCAGTTCCAGCTGCACTGATTCCCAGTAGGTTATCAGGTGGAATTCTGACCATGTTGAAATCACATATAGTCACAATTTTCTCACGAGGTTTATAGCCATGCACAAAATAACAGGCTTTATATGAATACAGTGAATAATATATATTTTAATCCTACCATAAGAGCAAAATAGCAGTGGCCAATAAATACTGGGATGCCGAATAAATGATACCCTTTACATTCCTGTAAAGGTTTGAAGTACTGGTAGAAAGGATTTTGAATAAGAAAAATTAAAAATGTGTGGCAATATGAGTTTTAATTCCCTCAGGAAGTATCCATGTTCTTTCAAAATCTGTGGGAGTACCATACTTATTTTGCATCTTTTATTATTGCTGTCTTTTATCATAGGTACTGCCTTTTTGGCTAAGGAAAACCATCTTCTAAGATCATATGTATAACTCCCTAAACACTGAGACATATGAGAAAGGAGTAGAAAAACAGGAGCTAAGGTAGGCAGTCATAAGTTTTCAGAAGGAAATTAATTTCTCCCTAGGTGATAGGCCATCCTGATATCATGATCTCTCACTGCCCAAGCACTGGATATTCTTCTATATTTTATTGTTCCATAAGCTTGAGTGGAAGAGTGGCACTAAAAGGTTCCTAGTGGAATTCAGTTTAAAAAAGCACGAATCTGAAAAAACTGGCACTGATGTGATCTTTCTTAAGGGAACAAGTCCCGTAGTGAGCTGCGAAGGACAGACTGTTTGATCTTGTCTGCAGGTTTAGAAAAATTAGATTTTTGTTACATGCTCACAAAGATGAACATCAATACTACTGGAAAGGAGACCTTTAAAACTCTCATTTTAGATGGAACACACCCCACACTGTCCAAAGACTGCATAACACAGTTGTCTGTTTTCACTGCTCTTTCTCCTTAAGGTATGTGTGGAAATTAGGAGTTTGCAATGTTTTATTTATCCACTTCTTCCTCCTCAGTCTCAAGTATTTCCAAAAGAGTTGGAACATGCTAGTTTAGGTCTCCATCTTTCCAACTTTTACATACCCCTAAAATTTAGTACATATGGATAACTGCAGTGAGATCAACTAGTTCAGGATGTAGAAATCTGAAAGACATACATGTATATTTCTTGAACCATTATGTTGCTAACTTTTCTGAGTACAAGTTCTGCATGCCAGAAAGGTTTGTTGGTTTGAGTTTTTTTAATATGTATACATAGAATGGAAAGTGACAGATACATTAAAACCTCCAATTGGGGTTCAGTGTGCTCCAGTAGTTTTTGTGGTTATTTTTCTCACACAGACTTAATGATAGCTTGAAAGCACATTGCTATAAAAATGTCACTGAATTGTTTGCAGTTATCATAGTTATTTTCTGGAAATACTTTTTTACAGTTTCTTGCCGGAGATTAGGATCATATGAGGAAAGGAGAATTATTACTCTGCTTGTCAAATTTGCACAGAAATGCACTTGTCATGATGCAACAGTGAATCACCTTTTAAGCTTGGCACAAGTGTTAAAACTAAAACTCAAGGGAAGCAGCATCTTAGATGTGAGCATGTGTGGGACTGCAAAACTCCTTAACAAAGGACCAATCCTGGCTCACAGTACTCTTAAGTCACCTTACAAGTGGGTCAGTCTCAGAGCTCACATCTGCCGGAAGGGACAGACACTCTTTCCTCACTTCATCTTCCCCAGTGTGTCTTCCCCCTCCCATTAGGTCTTGGCATTTTTTTATAGTGAACCAGTTCATCTGTCAAACCCAGCCAAGGTTTTACAAGGCTAGGACAAACAGTTATTTACCTCAAAGTGACCAAGACTTAATTTGACTATCAGGCTATTAACTGCTACTGAACCCTGAGGTATTATTTTTAGTCACTTTTCACTCAGAATGGTCTGGAAAGCTCTAATCTATCCCTTGGGTGTTTAAAAAACTTCTTACTGTGCTTTCAGCGCCTGAAAACTTTCAGTATAAGGGACAGTAAACCCTTTGAGAATCTAAATTACTGGAACCAAACCTAATTATCACAGAGAAGTAGGAAATTCAGCCTTGATGTGCCCTTGAGGCCCGGATATGAACCAGTCATATATAAACTTTGTTTCGTTGAGAATCTGGGATTATCATATTAGTCATCAAGGCTAAGATCATGGGGAAAGTGAAGAGCTGAACTGGCTCATTCCCAGTGGAGTTTGTGTATTGCTTTTTTTCCTTGTGGCAAGGATGGCACTGTGTTTGGCTAACCACAGGCTTATGAACCATGAGTTTTGTGTCCAGGTGGACAGGTCACCGTGTAGGAGGGAACACTGTGCACTGCAGTGACTCTGATTCAATGTCCCCCACAGCAGGCTGACAGATCATCTCTCTCATACAGGTCAGGAGGTCGCACGATGAGCTGGCCCACCCGGAGCTGCCAAGCCAGTTAAAATGGAGCCAGCGCAAAATCAGGCTAACATTTTAAATCTAGGTCAGCATGTTAGCCTGCTTCACTACCCATCCTCATTCCTACCTTTACCTAGGAGAGGCTTTTGTGGGGCTTTCCCCCCCTCAGAATGTTCCTGCTGCTTCCCTGGCATCAGTATGACCGGCGGAGTGATTCAGATGCGCTCACAGATACAGAAAGGAGCTCGCCTGCCCCGAGGCAGCTTGTCATGGTCTGTGCAACTAGAAATTGCAGCATCAAGGACTGCATCAGGACTGCGGGACTGATAAGTCATGAGGAATGCCTCCATTTCAGTAGTGAGAGGGACCCCAGAGGATGCAGGAGAATGTCTGTTGGAGGGGACCAAAGAATCATGTGGGTGTGCTGAAGACCCCCATCCAGCTCCTGCTGAAGCACTCTGGCTAGAAGGCGTTGGCCCCTTATGTGAGGGTGCTTTTCTGTGGCACATCTCAGCTGATGAACCCTCGCTTGCTAAGGTTACACTGTTTGCTCTTGACATTCCAGTTCAGCATGGAGGCATGAGACAATAGAAAAGACAAAGAAACCACATGCCCCAGTTTTATGGTCTGATAAGGACTGAAGGAGGGAGATTGCTCCCAGTCCCAGGCAGGCCTCCCAGTTTTGTGTCACCATGTTATCCAGAGGCTGAAAATAAGGTTACTATCAGCTGTCCTCCTTCCAGTGTGGTTAACATCACCCTTGTGACTGCAGTGCATTTAAAGGAGCCTGGAGAAAACAGAAGACATTCGTAGTGATTGTTATCATTAAAACCAGTGAAGAGCTGCACTCACACCTTTTTAATAGGCCTTTGTTACAATCTCATTATCTAAAACTGAACTCACCGGAGTCCTAACTTGAGCTGTTGTTAACCCCAATTATTTAGGTCACATTTTGGGGACCAAAGTTAGTGTTCAAGGAACTGGAGAACTGACATTAACTCCACAGTGCACTGCTGCTGATTATTGTGTCAGCACCTCAATGCTATGCCATGTTGGTGCTTGGTGACATTTTCATTTTACCACAGGATCTTCAAAAGTGTGAACTGGCTTGCTAGAAGACATTTCTGGGATGGGGAACAAATATTTTTTTATTGCAAGTTCTTGCTTTAGTTTCCTTTCTTTGTGGCGGCTTCTGGTCCTTCCAAACCCCCAGCAACCCATGGCCAGCAGTGCCCAGCTGATGTGGAGCTCCCCTCAGGTGCTGCTGTCTTCCTGCTGAGGAAAAAAAGCACCTTGCATTTGACTTCTTCTGGAGGCAGTGTCTCCTTGTCTTTGGCACAAGGCTGGGCACAAGTATGTCTCATAAATCAGTGTTTCTTTGAATTGGTTTCCTGTCAGGCTTTGTACCTTTTGGTATGTGCTTAGTTTGTAGTTCTACTGCTGTTGACCTGTCATTCAATGTCAGCTAAAGTTGACAAAAGCAAAATTTAACATCACGGTAGAATTATGTGGCTGTATTTGATGCCAGAAATTTTAAATTAGTATTTGTGTCAGCCACACCCTACAGGATTAGGCATTTAACAAGGCAATAATGAACCTCACGGAAAATTGTTCCTGTATATATAAATCATAAAAACAGAAAAGAAAGATGCAAAAGTGTCAGAGCCAACCATTCCCTGAAACGAAAGTATGACAATATCTGAGTAACTAATGCTGAACAAAAGCAAAACATCTGCAAAAAGGTCTGGCTTCCTGGCTTCTCGTGGACCATCGCCTTGCTGGTTTTGGAGGGGTGTTTGTATCATGACTTTCCAATAACAGTAACTGCTGTTGTGCTCTTCTTTGCACAGCACTACTGATACACTGTGACACAGACACCCTTAATTCTGAGGGGAGTGTGAGGGCCCTGTTTGCACTGCACTCATCAGACTGCTGAAGCGTTCCTGGGGTCCCGTGGGTGAAGATTACCTTGTGGCACCACTCCCTTAACTAGACTGCTACTCCCAGCTCTAGGCACCCACTTACAAAACTTTCAGCCACTGTTACAGTATTTTGGTTAGGTTGCTATTTCATGATTTAAGGCAGTTGGTGTTTTTCTGCTTCCTGTGTCAGCACCCAGTAAGGACAGGACTGCACAGCAAGTTGTTAGATCAGAGAGGTGGTCCAGCTGAAAACTCATCTTTTGCTCCTTTTTTGCCACTGGGTGAATTTACAGCAAGTCATTTCCTTTATAATGCAGTCACAATTTTTAGCATTGCGATGAGGAGGAGACTGGGAACATGAAGACAGCAGTGATGGGAAGGTGCGCCCATCACTTTAGGAAGCAGTTACACTAAAATTGGATTAAACAAATCAGGAAAACATCTTAACTTTTAGCTAGCATAAATATTTAGTGGCTCACAGTGGGAGATAGACACACTTGTGCACAGAGGTACTCTTTCCTATAGCCAAACAGACATGCCTGTGTAAACAACCTCTTGTGACGAGATTAGAATTTAGTACAGTGATCTCATATTGCTCTGGGAAGGGAAGGTAATTGAGAATTACTGCCTCCAAGTATGCAGCTGGAGAGGTGGAAGAACAGAGTGGTCAGAGCACTCAGTGATACGTTTCTGATGACTGCTTCTCTAGCAGTGCTTGCCTGGTATGAGTTTCTATACCAGGACTGACAGCAGCATTTCACTTGTCAGGACAGTTATGCAAAGGCTTAATGAAGCATCAAAATATGTGTTTTAGGGAGCTGAGAGAGAAACCTTTCTCTGCTGCATCCCTTATGCCCTTCCTGTTTCCACTCCACCTCCAAGCGTCAGTGTTGGCAAGGGAACCTAAGAGCCTTTTTAGCAACAGGGAAAGATCTGTGAAGTGTTTAATTTGGAATAAATTATAGTGCTGCAAAGATGATTATCATGACCATCATCCTCTCGTACTTAAGAATGATGCAGTTTCAGGGTCTCTGCTAGTTCTGCTTCCCTTTCTGCAGATGTCTGAGTTTTCTGTGATCTCTGTTTCAGATCCATATTTTGTCATGTGGGATGAGGCATTCCTGGGTGCTGGCAATAAGGCAGGAACACACCTGCAAGATGACAAAGCTAAAGTAGTGGGGTTGGAAATCACATTGCTGAGGGGGGCAAGGAATTGCAGAATCAGTGAGGATGGAAAAGACCTCTGAGATCGTCAAGGCCAACCTATGACCGAACACCATCCTGTCAACCAGCCCATGGCACTGAGTGCCACATCCAGTCCTTCCTTAAACACCTCCAGAGATGGTGACTCCACCACTTCCCTGTGCAGTCCATTCCAATGTCTAATCGCCCTTTCTGTGAAAAAATCTGTCCTAATGTCCAACCTAAACCTCCCCTGGAACAGCTTGAGGCTATGTCCTCTCATCCTGTCACTAGTTGCCTGGGAGAAGAGGCTGACACCCGCCTTGCTACAAAATGAGTCTTAGTTGCCATTGAACTCTCTTTTGTAAACTTTCTATGGTGGAGAAATTACATTAGAGAGGTAGAGCTGCGTAACAAAGAATGTGTGATTCAGGAATGACAACACCGTCTCAGTAGTTTTATGAGGTGGTGCTTTGGTCTCTTCAGGGGTCAAGGTACTGTGCTGGCCAGCAGTAAGCTTTACTTGTATGCACAACTCAATCCCTTCCCTCTATGATCTGCAGGTGGGCTTGGTCTTTTGCAATCTTTTGGATATTTGGAGACAAGCACATCTAGAGGTTTAGGCTGGCAGTAGCCAAACTTGAAGGCCTGAAAATCAAGACATATTCAGAAGCTGAAATGCTTGTGTTTTGTTTTTTTGGTTTTTTGGGGGGTTTTTTGTCTGCTTGCTTGCTTGCTTGTTTGTTTTTTGTGAAAAACCTGGAATGAAAATTTCTGCCATTGAATAAGATTTCAAGGTCTTACACTCTTTGAAAATAAGCTGGCAGGAAACCAGACTTACTGTTGGGTGCCTCTCCTATGAGGAATGGCTGAGAGAGTTGGGGTAGCTCAGCTTGGAGAAGAGAAGGCTCTGGGGAAACCCTATAGCTGCCTTCCAGCACCTGAAGGGGAGCCTACAAGGAAGATGGTGAGGGACTTTTTGCCAGGACCTGTTGTGACAGGACAAGGGAGAATGGCTTCAAACTGAAAGAGAGTATGTGTACATTAGATATTAGGAAGAAATTCCCTACTGTGAGCGTGGTGAGACATTGGAAAAGGTTGCCCACTAAGCTTGCGCCTTCCTCATCCCTGCAAGCATTCAAGGCCAGGTTGGATGGAGACCTAAGCAACCTGGTCTAGTGAAAGGTGTCCCTGCCCATGGCAGGGGGATTGGAAGTACAAGATCCTTAACGTCTCTTCCAAGCCAAACCACCCTGTGGTTCTATGATTCTAGGATTTTGTTACACCCAAACACTGCTGAAGCATGTAGAACCAGAGTAGCAAGCCTTACACAAAAAGGGAAATTCGTGAATCTTGAGTTCTCTTGACATTTTGTAAATGATTTAAGTTTGCTTTAATTTCACTTTGTTGGTTTCTTTGCTACTGTTTGTTAGCTGGATTACTAAGCAATAATATTTTCACTTAGCTTTATTTATATTCCAGCTGAAGGGGAGTTCTTTTACCCCTTACTGTTATGAAAAAAGTGCTGAAATTTGAAGTTTCAGATTTGTGCTTCATGGTATCTAAAGTTACAAGTACGTCTCCCTACCAGGATATTTTCCAGCTGAAGTAATTCTTGGCGAGGCTCAAAGGCCCAGAACATAAAAGATGGTATGTTGTGGTATGTTGTATAAAACAAAACCTGTTTCTATACAGTATCTTTTTTTTTTTTTTTTTGACTAGTTNAATTCTTGGCGAGGCTCAAAGGCCCAGAACATAAAAGATGGTATGTTGTGGTATGTTGTATAAAACAAAACCTGTTTCTATACAGTATCTTTTTTTTTTTTTTTGACTAGTTCATAGCACTAATATGAGAAACTTGATTGAGATCAGCTTTTACTTAGAAATCATTTACTATAGTAAATTATAATATTTATACAGCAAATATTTACACAAGTTTAGAATTTATAATATTTATATTATAAATATAAAACCAGTGACCTAATAGGAAAAATTAACTTGTAGGAAAAAATAATGATAAATAATTGAGAAAAATTCAGATACCAACAGCTCAGCTTCTTGGGAAATACTTCTAGGTTTTGTACACTGGTATGAAGTTAGTGGACAGCAAAATAAAGGTGGTATTTTTGAGGATTTCTGGGAGATGGAAACATCATCGTCACTTTTTACACTGTCTTTTCTCCTCCAGCTTTCTGCGCTTTCTAACCAGAGGAACTGAAGAACAAATTAGTTCTGTAAACTGTGCTGATACAGAGCTTTCTGATTAATTATCCAAACGCGAGCCTTCCTCTGGCACTGGCCTCCTCTGCCCCACCTCTGTGCTTCAAGTTGCCACCCTCGCTGCTCTGCCAGCAAAATGTCCATGGCCTCAGTGGGCATGACCTGTTTGACAATGCAATCCCACACTGGCACTGTGAGGTATCATGCTCAGCCATGAGCAGAGAAGGGAATGAGACGTCAGGGAACTGAAGATGCCTTATGCCAATGTTGCTGCCAGAGGACTGGTTTTGTAGAGGTTTGGCTGCACAGGTCTGCAGGATCAATCCATTTGGTAGCAAGTCTTCTTTTGACAGCAATCCATGTTGCTTTAACTCAAGACAGAAAGAGAGACCTACCCCTGGCCACTTATATGTGAAGTGGAAGGTGCCATGGTCCAATCCTCTGATTTGTGTGGTGAGATGGACCTTCCAAAGCTGCACAAGGTTCAAACTACGTGTTGTTAGAGAGAGAAATGCAAAGAGAAATGATAATAAAGTATATGGGATAAAGAGGTGGCTATGTCACAGCAACACAGAGTATGTTTCTTAGCATAAAATCAAGAATATATATGGCATGAGAGCATGGAGGACAGCATGAGAGTGCAAAGCTTGTAGAGATACTGCTGGAGGACTGTGCTTGGTCCACTACGTGCTACACGTGTCAAATGTGGCAATTGGGTCTAGCAGTTTATATTAATACTTTTAATACTTTGATGCAAAATTTTTAATTTTCATTTTCATGTATAGTTCTAGTTCTACCATGGTTGGTAGCTCCTCAGCAAGATAATCCATGTGACTTTCTCTTATCTCAGAGGAACATGATTCATCTCAGATGATGGGATTACACATGAGTGGGATTTACAGTATTGTATATTATTTGGAGTTGGGTTTGGAAATTGTTTAAGAAGAATTTCCTGATTGTGTATCAAGAATGTACCTAATTAAATAAACATGGACTTTTCTATCTTCACCCTTCTACATGAAAACAGTACAGCCCTTCAAACAATGGGAGATTACGTCTCTTCAGAAGCTCAAGTCTTTCACACAGGCACGTAGCATAAGTGATATGGCAAAACTTCCTAATGTTGCTAACAGCATTCACAATTTTGTCAAGAGACACCTATAGAAGGAAGCACATGAATTAAAAATGATAGCGTATCTCACTTGAAATGCCATATTTTATGAGAAAACTTTACTTTCATCTGCAAACTCACTGCCTAGAGTATTTGCGTGCTTTTAAGGTTCTGCTGGGAAATGGGATACATTTTCATTCCTGATGTAGATTTTTCATTCTGAGGGTTCAACAGCTTCAGTCCCCCAGACCATTGTAATATTTCTGGTGCAGTTTCTTAGACAACATAAGGCTACATGCAGCAAAAGTTAGCTTTTAACATAGATTCTTTAGAAGTGGGTGTAAGAGTTAAATGGACCTAAGATTAACATAGGCCTAGGATAGATTTCCACTTATTTTTCTGAGGAATGATAGCTGCGTCTCTAATCGTCCCAACCCAGATCTTTCAGGGGCCATCCCTGCTGCATTTTGCTGGCATGACTTTAGATGTTGCCTGAAGTAGGGACAGCAGACCTGGATGATGATGCTCAGACAGGCCATCTGAGCACAGACACATCCATTTTTGTTATCCCTGTTACAGGCAAAATATTGTCTGGCAAGGGGACAAGACAGACAGCTGGAGATGGGAGCACCCAACTGTAAATCTGGGGTCACAGGCTTCACTGGCACAGAAAGAAAAGGAAGAAGAGAAGAGAAGAGAAGAGAAGAGAAGAGAAGAGAAGAGAAGAGAAGAGAAGAGAAGAGAAGAGAAGAGAAGAGAAAAGAAAAGAAAAGAAAAGAAAAGAAAAGAAAAGAAAAAAGAGAAAAGAAAAGAAGAAAAAAGAAAAGTTGCATTCTTTTTATTTAAGTCTGTTTATAAATTGTTTTTGCAGGCAGCACAGCTGCCTGATGAGTATGCTTATTCCAGTAAAGCTTTAAACAGCTTGACTAGTGCTGGCATTGGTGCTTCTGGCAAACTGGTTGAGAGAGAGAAACAGCTTTCTGAAAAAAAACCTGAAATGATAGCTTTTCTTCTTTCTGTATTTCTGGTATCAGCACACTGTAAGGCCAGGCAGGAGCTGGTGCAGCTGTGCTGCACCTCTTGGTGGCACTTCATCATAACCTGTAACATGGAATTGCACCCTTGATTCACTACATCTCCTGATTTTGGAATATTAGTTTAAAATGCTCTTTCTAGCCTGTCATTGAAGGTGCTCTTGAAAACCCTACTTCAGCTGTCTAAGAAGTTATTCCCTCCTTTCTCACTCCGTCTCCCAAAAGGAGATGGGTGCCCTCACAGCAGCAGGGGCACAATGAAACAGAATAAAAGGTCTGTCAGTTGGGTGGAAAATGTCAAATCTTGGCATAAAACTACCTTCAGGAGCAACTTAACCGAGCAGCCAATATCCTTCCAAATTAGCTTTGGCAGAAGTGCTCCTGCAATGGAAATAACCAGAGCTGAGGTTAAAGCCATGCCACACTCACTTTCCGTGCTCAGACTGGGTGAAGACAAAGGGAAAAGGGGCTGAATATTCCCCACTGGAGGACAGGCCAGCTAACAGATGCTTTTACTCTGTTATGGCTCTAGTGGTTCTGGAAGATGATTTCATGAAGTATTTGCCTGAGCTTTTCCTTTAATATGGTGGTTTTTGGATGTATAGTTCTTTAATTGACCTAAATGTTTTTATTACATGGAGAATCATTATATACAATGAGTCAGATTAGTAGGAGAAAAATCTGAGATGAGTAAGGAATTGGCAAATGGGAATATGACAACAATTAGTGCTGGAAGCTGAAATGTTGGAACTTACTAGAGAAATTCCTGTTGGTCTTGGGAGCAGTTTAGTGTAACAGACCTTTGCAATAAAATAACAGTACTAATGAAATATGCTGATGTCTCAAAGCTTGGAGTTATAATGAAGAGAAAGGAGGGTTCACATATCCTTTTCTTAAGGGGAAGGAAGGAGCTGGATCTTGCAAATCAGACAAATGGAAGTGGTGTGATATAGGGAACAAAGTCCCTTTTTAAAGACATGAGATGGAGAGTTTGGCTGTTTGGGTTAGAAAAGCAAAGCCTGAGAGGACTTGATTCTTACCTGCCTGGAAGATAAAAATCAGGGAATGCTTAGGACTGTTTCAGTTATAGGCCTGTCCTGTTGTAGAAACATGCTCTGAAGAGGGACACATTTAGGCCAGAAGTTAGAAAATATTTTGAACCAGCAGAGGAGCAAAATTCTGCAACAGCTTCCCAATGAGAGAAGTGAAGATGCTTACCTAGTTCCGCCTGTGTGCTTAGGTGATTTACAGAAACTTTTGTGTGATGTAGATGTTTGTGAGGGTAGAGGATTTGGCTTGAGATGCAGAATTCGATACTATTTTTCCTGGCTGGGAATACCTGAAAAAAAAACCCATTGACGTTATTGTAAGTTCTGTTCATAAGCTATTCAAGCTTCTTACTTCAGAGTGTGATCTTCCCTCTAACTTCTGGTAATTTCATTAGGTTGCTAACAAAGCTGACGTTGATTTATCACCGGCTTTCAAAATTAACAGCCTGTTGCTCTGAACTGAGAAAGATCACACCTCTCCCAGCTGTTGTTGCAGGTTGTCAGCAGAGCTTGTTCAAACACAGTGCCACGGGTATGCAGTGAGTCAGAGCTTTGTAAGTGCTCTTTGCAGCTCAGAGAGACAGGGATTTACCCAAATTTCTATCAATAATCTTGTACTTAGGAGATAAAAGATTCTCATTGCAGGAAAGTGTGCCAGGTGTCTGAGTATTGTGAACTAAGCCTGTGTGGCCACCTGGGCTCAGCAGGAGGATGTTTGGCACTGTCCTGCTCAAGACGTGCTGACTTCCTGTAGGGTGACACATCAAAAGTTCGTGAACTTCAGGCAGAGGCTTTGGATGTAGCAAGGTACTGCCAATTGCCATGGCTGTAGAGAATAGCCAGTTAAAATAACACATGGATTAGGTCGGAGAGAATTTAGATACAGCAAACAGCACGCATGTCTGGGCAACTTCCAGGACTGCTCACCTCAGTCCCGAATTCCTGTGTCTGTATACCTGTGAGTGCAATGGCTCAAAGAGGGCATAACAGAGCTTTGCTTATTTAGAAGCAAATTCTGTTAGTATTAGCTTTGTTCCTGATTTGATTTTTGTAATTTATTGCCATCATAATCTGAGCTCTTTAGCCGGAACCATATCTGTGGGAACCCTGGTGAGCCACTGTCCCTTACCACACCTCCATTCTGTATCTATAGGCCTCTTGTTGTATAGGAAAAAGAAGTCTACAAGGGGTGTCTTGAGTTTTTTTCCAAGGTTTTTCCAGTCTTTTGAGTAGAAGATGTGCTCTGATAGCATTCTCATCCTAAAGATGATCCCATTGACTTTCCATTTTTATCATCATCTCTCCACACCTCACACAGACAAAATCATAAGGATTTCGCTTGGTCTGAGAGCTGTGCACTCTCACCTGTACCAAACAGTATCTTTCTGTGAACACACATGCATGTGTGCTGACCACAATGTTTAAGAGAGCCTTTGTTCAGAGAAATCTTGTATGTTGGAATCAAAACATCCCTGGTGATGTATGCAATTCTGCTGCAATTCTTGATTGAGGTGAAGCCTGCTTTTTCCTCCTACCCATCCAGTGCAGTAGGTAGGCTATGAACAAGGCAGGCTGCTCAAAATGCTGAGTGACAGCTATACAGGGAGGTGGAATGACAGCCTGTTATTTCTCAGAAATATCTATTCAGTAGAATATGTCACATTTCCAGCCTTTCACCCCATTTTAAAATGGAAAAAAGACAGAAATACTATTTTTTTTAATAAAATGGATGCTTATAATTCATGCACACCTCTAATTCGTGAGATTTTTCTAAGAACTATAGCATGAAAATTAAAGTGTTAGAAAATATTTTGTTGACTGAAGAAAATTAAACATTGTTAACACTTAACGAGCTCTGTTACCTGCTGCCTATGCAGCTCCATATCTATACTCAGCTGAATGGTGCTGTTGGAACTATACAGACCAATGGACCTAAACCAACCATGAATTAAATGAAATACCATTCAGGTGGTTTAAGTGAATGGAAAGCAATTTTTCTTTTTTAATAATTGATCTGGAGTCTAAATTAATGAGCCATCTGTAAATTACGTGTTTCCAATATAAAATTGTTCACAGAGTGAAAAGATGACCACATTGAGAAATTTGTAAATTTTGTTTAAAACATCTATTAAGGATTATTTGAGAGGTGGAATGGTGTTAAAAAAACCCAATAATTTTCTGTTCAAGCCACCTGACTGAACACTGTGGTGGTTCAATTCTCCACGAATTTCTGGTTCCCTGCAGTACTGGGCAAGGCCCCACTCTCACTTTGCTACTTATGCCCATCATTCTGCTTCTTTGTTTCTCTAGATGTACTGTTCCCTGCTAGCCTGCAAATTTTGTCAGGGCAGCTGTTGAGGATTTTTTAATGTTTCTTTCAAGTGTCTTACATCCCAAACTGAACTGCCATGTAATTGTGTAGCGCCAGATTCAGGTAAATCCAGTGTTTTATATGAGCCTTGGTCTCAGTGCCATACTTGTGGCTAAATGTAGATAAACTCCACAGAGCTGCTTATCTGTCTACTGATGAGTTAATATACCAATGACTTTATTCATTTTTTAAATTTACCACTCCAAAACTTTCTGGGCAGTCCCAGATAGACCTAGTGGGCCTAATGCTTTCAGGAAATAATAGATTTATTGCATCTTACCTAAGCAAGGAGTCTGAACATATACCCATAAAGTCCTGGCTTGTGAAATAATGTTCTTCACAGTTGTTCCTGGTACAAGTGCACTTCTTTGGGGTAAAACTCTGATTTGCAATGGACCGTTCACGGAAATTATTAGACTTGGCACACTTCACCACCTGGTAGTTACTGAACAAGTTACATTATCAAGGTAAAATGAAATTATGTGTCCAGTCTATTACGAAAGCAGTCCTCAGGCTTCACATGAGTTTCCAGCTGCATAATCACCTTTACTCTTGCTTCTTTTTCTGGGCTATAAAGTAGCTGAGGACTCATTGCCTCATCTGACATGTTGAGTAAATGAAACAGCAGAGAAGTGTACACTGTGGGAATAGCAGAGCTTAGAAGACTAGCTTCAGCATTTTCAAAGGCATCCCTGACATCACTGCTGCTGTGAGGGTTTCTTGTACACGTGCATATATGATGTAGCAATCCTAGTGATTAGTGGGCTATTAGCAAAGAAGAATTTTGTTATAAATGCTCCCTTGAGCATTGTCTGTTCTACGGAAAGAAAGAAAGAGCCTTGTGAGGCAGACTGAGCTTTGCCATACAACATGAACTACGGTTTTATAGCTACCAGTTTAATAAAGTTGTTCTGAATTTCTCTGATTTTTCTCTGTAGCCTTTTTAAGGCCTTCTGGTAACTGAAAGTTGGTGATGGCTGTCTTGGAATAACTGGTGTGATTTGGCTGTAGGAATATCCTTATTTGCTATGGAGAGGCAGAGATATTCTGTTGCAACAGACCTGGGTGGGACCCAGTACATCATGACCTGGGTCCTGCTCAGCAGTGTTCAGTGCTGCTGGTATGTGAGTGATTAATTAACGCTTAATAAGAAACTAGTAAAGACCATGCATGATAAGAAACAGCCCTAAAGTTGTTGTTACAGTTTTACAAAGCAACAAAAAGTGTGAAGTTATTATGTCACTCTGTGCAGTTTTGTTATTACACAAAGCAGGGATGTTAAGGTGCATTAAGGATGAGGTAGGGCATCACAGTCCTCTTGCTGTGCAGGTGAAGATGCTGGAATGAAGGATGCAAAATCGTGATGCTGTGTTTTGTGTCAGCACAGTGGTGTGCAACCCTTAGGACAGTCTAGTGCAAGCTTTGATTATACATTTCTCCTTAGATATCTCATTATTCACCTTTCCGAGGGATCAGCATTCATTTCCTTAAAGGTGCTTAAAATCCAACTTTGATTTTTTCCCATTTTCTGTATTTAGTGCCATTCAGTTCCCATTAAATCTGCAGAAGTTGCTGTTGTGTTTATGAGGGTACACAGCTGCATTGCTCAGAGCACATGGCATTGGCTTTACTGCAGGCAGCACAGGGGGCGGTGCATTAATAGACCCTGTTGCACCTATCCTGTCCAGTTGCTGTTGTGCTATGTGAAATGAAATAGATTGGTTTTCCTCAAAAAAGGATTAAGTTCCCTTGTACACAGCATGGCATCTGAAGGGCTTTTTCATAATACACAAAAAAAACCCCTAATGTTGCTCTTGCTTATAAAAGAGCCACACATTTACTTCACAGCTGTATGATAATAGCATCTGGATGATGACAAAATCGAGGCCACAGCATAGTAAATGATGCAACATTTCAGAAACAAAACCTAGCTAATGTAGTAGAGCTGTATGGGAGGGGAAAGTAGTTTTATTTTAAAATAAAACCAATTTCACACACTTTCACCTACTCTCTCATACCCACGTATGTACACAGAAGCACCAAGAGCATATCTCCAAGTGGTCTGTCTGGCATTCAATCACATATGACAAGAATTGCAAATGTCAAGGGATGCAGGTGAGTGATAGTAATGCCGGTGTATATCTGGTTACAGTGGGATTAAGAGCAAGACTTGGGAGAGCTAGCAGCATTGGCCAGGCTGTCACTGTGGGTACTGGGACATGCAGTGGCTCCCAGGTCATCTTTGTTGCTCAGGAAGGAATGAGAAGTATTCTTAATTAAAACAAAAGGAGAAATAAGGAAAAGTTCCTTTATACGCATTCACCTGCCCTTGTGTTTCCTCAGATTTGCTTGTAGAGCCAGGTTGATCAAAACCCAGGGATTGAGTTATCTTGAGTCATTTGGGCATGAGTTGGGAAGTCCTTGGCTGAGCAAGAAAGCCTGCAGGCCTGAAGGGGCTCCACCCCCTGCAGAGGGGCTGTGAAGGAGTGCTTGGGAGGGATGAACTCCTCCTCCAGGGCAGCCAAAACCCCAGGGTCCTCCAGAAATCTGCTCACTGCCTCATGTCTCATCCCTGATTGATCTGTTGTTGCTAGACTGTCCTGATTTAGGAAGGTTTTTTGACACATCTGGTGTAAATGCATTACCTCTAAATTCTAGAAATAGTCATATCTACCCAGAAACTGGGTGCACAGGTCAGGCCTCAGGCAGCATCTTTCCAAATATAATTTGAGACACTTGTGTGTCTATGGATTCTCTCAGTATCTTCAGTAAGTTTAATTCTAAGGATTGAGTGCACAACATTTTTGAGGCAATTATGAGTGTGCTATCTCTATGGAAATGCCAGACTGGTACACTAACTGAAACATTTAGAAAGGAAAGAACTGTTTTAATTTGCTAGCAATAAAGCCATCACTTTTCTTGAATAGAGTCATGTCCTCTGTGCAAGTCCCTGTGACCCCTTTCTCTTAAGCATTCTTATTCCATCCTCTCCTGCCTACATGTCCTCTGTCCCTGCACCCTCTGATAACTTCCTTCATTGGATCCTGTGAGTAGCAGTTTTCCTTTGGGGGCCAGTTGCCTCTCTGAGCCCACAGAAAGGGTTGTCAGGAACCACATTTGGGTTTATTGGGGAAACAAATTGCTGAGGCTGCTCCTGGACTAGCTCACAGCTGTATTTACTAGTGTACACCTTTTTTTGTTTGTTTGTTTGTTTGTTTTGGAAGAGCAATGCACAGCAAAAAGAGTGTTTAACCTTAAACTTGTACAGTATCTTTTACAACTGTGGTTACACTCTGATCTTTTCAGAAATCTACTGTACATCCTTTCACTCTGTGCAGGGTCTTTCACTTCCATGCATAGGACCACTGCATGTGGATGTCACTGAGACCCAATCTGTCCCTAGTTTATGCTCTGTGCACTCCTGCTCCTCTAGGTCATTGTTTCTGAGCAGGGAGAAGAGCAGCATTACTTGCAAGGTCTGAAATGTTTTGTTCTCTGTGTTGGACATTGGCTAAGTACACGTCAAGGTGGGAGTCCTTCGGAAAGACTGGAAGAGTCTGTGTGTCCACTGACTTTTTCTAGTGGGCTAAGTTAAATCTTGACTTCTGAATAAGAGTTTCTGTGGAAAGTTAGCTGTGATCTGCTTGATAGGCTTGGCTTGTATAACTTTAGCATGTTAGCTTGCATTTCTGAAACAAAAAAATATGGTATGTAGAGGTCAAAGTAACTAACACAAATCTCATCCTGAAAAATCTAGTGTATTGCAAACATTTTGTCTGAAAAACCCATTATGTATTCAGGTTTTCAAGACTGTGCCATATTAGAAATCCTCTCCTACTTCCATTACATTTCCACGTGTGTGTAGTCAATGTGAATTTAGAACCCCTTACATGAGAGCTGATGGAAGAAGAAAGCTCTATGATGAACTGCTGGACAAAACCCACTGCTCTGGAAGCATTCTATCACTGCATTTTGAGCATTGCTTGCTTGTGTGTCCAAATTACACTTCCTTGCTTAACTCTTCTGCTTTCTGTGTTTTGTGCTCACTGCTGATGATTTCATAGTGATTATTTCTTGCTTACTTTAAGCTCTAAAGTATTTTCTTGCTGCCATTTCATCCACAGACCTAGCACAGTGGCTGGACCATGTGCTGTGCTGTCAGACACATTCAGCCAGTCTCATCTCCGAGTCTTATGCAAAGAGACTTTGGAGGATGCTCTCCTTGCAGTGACTACGCAATCCCAGAAGATGGAATGGCAGCAAAACATGACATGAGAAATAAAAAAAGCCTGGCATTTCAGATCCCATGTTTAATTTGGGAGCTAGCAGTTACTGAAAGCACCCATTAGCTTGGAAACTGTACAAATGCACTATGATAATTAGTAAAAACCAAAGAATATGGGACCCCTGAATATCATTTTAATTAAAATCATTTTTCAGAGGAGAACAGCATTTTAAACACATACTATCTTAGCAGCCCTGAGAGGAATATTAGTAGCAATATGAACTAGAAACTGACAGTCACCTTTGGAGAAAGAACAGCTCAAATTGGTGGGCACAGTCAGATATGCCCTTTCCAGATCCATGTGGAGCTATAACAAACTTACTGCCCTACTCCCAGAAGTTACTGATTTCTCAGCTGAGTAATTGAAGACGTGAGCACTTACACTTCGCTGTCATAAAACAGGTTTCGTTAAATCCCTCAGCTGAGGGGGTGCTGATTTCTGATGAGATGAGGTAGCTAACAGCTGTGGCCAGTAGCTTTTAAACAGCTCTCACTTGATTGCTTATAATTACCTAATTATAATTTGAGTAAATTAAAAAATACACTCTACTTAAACTGTCATTAACTCATGTTAGAGCTGGGACTGCTGTCTTCTAGATCAACTTTTCTAAATAACAAAAATTAAAAAATCACATTTGTTTTGCTCTGAAACACTGTGAAATCTGTTTCCATAAATTGCAATCCAGTGTGTTAAGTCAGAGCCAAAAGTGCTAAAGTATGGGAAATACTGGCATTCAGAACCAGCATCCTAGGGCAGCTAGGATCTTTCATTTGTTTCATCAGAAGTTGGCAAGTGTATGAAAAAAAATATTTATCTTTGTTGTTTGTGATTCTAAGGGTCCCCTTGTCTACTCTGGACTTCTTCATTTTTCCTGTCAGTCATCAAGGCTGTGGCCTTACGAGCCTTTGCTGACTGACTAGTTGCTGAAGATATTTAATTCTTCCTTTCCCAGGTCCCCTGGCTCAGGAGCCCCCAGCTTTGAAGTGTCAGTGTTGGTAGGAAACCTAAAATTAAACAACATCAGTTTTGTCATGTCTTTGTTAAAAGGCAACCTGACAGCTCAGAGGCTTCTCTGCTTGTTTCCTATGCACTGACTTGCCCTTAAAACCTAGATTTTTGGGTTATATCACCATTAGTAAAATAAATCCATGCATGTTTATCCAATACAATCTTGTTATACTTTAATAATAATTTCTGCTGTCCCAGTGTCCTCAAGTTTGTTGATACCATGCAAAGTCACTGATAAGACATGGCGAGGTGGTAAGAATTACACTGTGAGAAAACCCCATCAACAAATAAATCTGTCATTTGTGTATGAACACACACAGACTTCATGTCCATTGACTTTTGTTAGCTGAAGGCTTGGGTTGTGCAGTTAAACTCCTCGAAGAACGTTTGTGTCATTGTTTAAATACAATATAAGTACGTATATATTTGTGTGCATAAACCCAGCCTTTTGACTTGGAGCATGCTTTGAGGTGACAACAGCTATGAAGTTTTAAAAACCACGTAAGCTGCAGCATTCAGCTCTTTCATAATTGTGAATTCAAGTCACATCTCAGAAATGCTGTTAGGTCATGGTTGCTGAGAAGTCCTGGATAAATCACTGCTGTCAGCAGATGAGCAGTCCAGGCTGGGGAGGTTTTCTGTTTCTGCTGCCTCTGTGGAGGGAGCCAGGAGTGAGAAAAAGCAGCTGTGGACTTCAGTGGCTTTCTCTGGAACTAGACAAAGCCTATGATGAGAGGAGGAGAGACCACACTAAGAAAGATTGGGAGTGTAAGAGGAGCAGTGGTGCCTGAAATACAAGAACTCATTTAAGTCAGTGTCCTGCCTCTCTGATAAAAATGAGGAGGGGAGAGGTTGCTCCAGAGCTGGGCAAATCCCCTGAAACAGAGAGATACATTACTGGACTGCATCCCACAATGCATGTCTTTGAAGTTGAGCTTGTTGAACTGAATTAGTCGAGGGAAAATTGCCATTTACTGGGGATTTACCAAATGTGGCATTTCTTAATATGCAAAGCTAATGCCACAGCAAATACAGATCCATGGAAAACTGAGTGAATCATTGCAGCTGTTAATGGGTTTCTGAGGAATCTCCTCTGTGCCTGGTAAGATCCGTTCTTTTATTAGTTTGAGACCACTAGAACAGTTTATCTGCCCTGTGGGTGCTATTAACATATGCCAAGAATATCAGCAACTCAGAATGAGAAATAATAATTTAGGGACTGAAATGTAATGGACTCAGGGGAACATGTGAACTAGTGACTGAATAAAGTGGGAAACCAAACATTACTGGGGGTTTCTTTCAACTATGCCACATTTAACTTCCCTGTGCATGAGTCTACAATGAAAGTACTCATGTTTACTTACTTTCAACGTGTGTCAAACCTTTGTCAGTGAAAGGCTGTATGATATGACAGTTTAAAATACTGAAGATGTGCAAGGTTTATCAAAGTGTCTTAGCCACAAATATCTTCATACACAAAAAGTTAGTGCGGATTGACCCTGTTCCCTGAATGAAGCAGTCCTTTGTTTTGTTAACATGTTGCCCTTTTTTCAGAAAGACTTTTCATTACCAGAAGAGTGCTTTTGTGAAATGAATATTTATGAATGAGTATCTTGAATCATATTTATTCCATTCCACCAATCTCATAGTAAATGAAGATCTGGCAAAAAACACGTCCTTATTGCTTTAGTCTATGTCATTCACTTGGACTACAGGACTTTTGCAACAGGGAATATCCCTTACTCTGTGCACACCGAGTATCTTTCTTGAGCTTTTCCTGTGTTGCTTTAGTATAGTAACCACGTGGAGGATCAAAATGAAGGGATTACAGGAAACGACACGTGTATAAAGCCTGCATTACTGCTAGATTATGTGGGCTATTTTTACAGGTAAATTATGGGCTATGTGCAGGCAAGTTTGCTGATAATACTTCTAACAAGAACAAAAAGTGAGTGTGACTGCAGTTTTAGCTGTAATGGATTGATACACATTAGTTTTTTTATACTATAGCCAAAAAAAGGCATCTGTAAAGAGCAGTTAAGAAAACAAAATAATTTTAGTATGTGGATATGATGAAAAAAAATTAATCTCTTCACATTTGAAAGACATTTTTAAAAGTGACAATGCAAACACGGAGTGAAAGGGCATATTATTAGTGACTGAGACAGGCTGACATGGTTGTAACTAAAATTGGGTTTGAAAGTTGTTCAGTTTTGCAATTAGCTGTGAAAAAACATGGTGAGGGGAAGGAAATAATGTCTGGACCTTATTCTGTAGGTGGGTATCTGGGGGTTTTTTCCATGCATGAAGCTGTTGAGAACAGAGATTTTGTCATTTCTGTGTCTTCTTATTCAAAGTGTGTCCTATTATAACTCTGTAATTTCACAGAGAACCAAAAAAGATACTAAAGATTGTATAAAACAGTGAATATTCCTTAACTACTTCAGAAATGAAACACCTAAGCTGTATGTTTTCCACTGAGTTTTGGAAGCCACCACAAAAAAGAATTAAATATATGTGATGCTATCCCATGGAAAATGTGTAATCAAACTCCATTTTTGCCACCTTACTGATACAAAAAATAACCCAGTGTTTCAATAATAGGCCATGACAGTATGAAACTGTTGTCACAGAGGCCAGATACAGTTTTTGAGCAGAATTTAGGATGCCCACTGACTTCACTTGTTTGAAAACTGAGTATTGATTTGCACTTACTCTGTGTCACAAGAACACATCAGACCTCCTAGTTTACTAATCAGCTGAAAAATGAAAACATACATTTATTGTCTAGATATGCCTTTTAAATACCCTCTTCTGTTATTACCTGACATTATAAGATTGTTGCTATTTCTATCCTGATTTTTTGGGATATGCTCTTAATACCAAAATGACAGAGACCAGCTGAGTACCTATGGATGGATACCTGATAGAAGTGAAGAGCTGAAGAATCTTTATTTAAGAACCTATTGACTTCAAAATTCTGAATTTTTTTGCTAGCCTTTTTATTTAAAAGTCGGAAATTCAAAGCCTTTGGTAAGAGACATACTGTTAGCCAAATGAAGTAAGATTGGCTGAAGTTAAGATGCCTCCGTGGCTGTTGTTTCCTCTCCTCGTCCCTTACAGTGTCCACCTGCTGTTGAAAACCAGAGCTTTTAGTTTCTGAGTGATATTTTTGCTCTTCACTTCTCTACTGTGGCAGTTTGGAAATATAATTTAATGTAATGAGTCAGAGGCTCAGTTTAATCACATGAAGATCAGGTGAAAACAGCTATCAATTATGCCTCAGGATTTTGTCCTACTCATCTCTTCAACGCCTCAGTGCGTTTCCTCATTTCATACAGGGTAAGTCACTTTACACCAGCTATCTGGAAGCAACATTCTGGCACCACTAATGCCTGGGCTGTCTTCATAATAGTCCTGCTTGGTGCTTACAATTTAAAATACATCTGCAGATTTAACCTCTGTTGCATCTCTTTGATGATACCTGCAAGGCAAAGGCTCGAGAGCATTCCAGAGCCACAGACCCCTCCAGAGGGTCAGCTTCTGCTTCGGTGGAGCTACTAATCTCTTGGCAGTAGAGAAACGTGGTCCTGCTCACTCTCAAAGAGAGGATCATGGTGCTTTATTGAAGGTGGGGCCAGAGGAGGGGGGAGGGCTGGTGTACTGTTGGAGTCAGCATGGCCAGAACAGGAAAATGGGGAATTATGGAATGCATCTGGGACCTGCAGGCATCTTGTTTTCGTTGCACATTTCAGAAACACAAATTAATAACTGTTATTTTTTTGCATTGCTTAGAAGAGAAATTACATAACCTTCCAGTGCAATTGTACATCTCCAAGTATGGCCTAAGTTACACAAGCTAAATGGCCTCCTTAAGGTCTGTGTCCTTGACAGTGTACTTGCAATGCTTGTTGTTGATTTATGCTCCTGTGTTTGTCCTATTTTGCAAATGCAAATATTTTCTCAGGTATTTAAAAAGCCATATCCCTGTTTTCTGTAAAGTATAGCCATCCCTCACCCTTCCAGTTATAGCGAGTAAAGCCTTTAAAAGAATTAATCTTGAGCAGAGCTTCAAATAACAAATAAATCACATATTCAGTAATATATCCAGCAAAGAGCCTCTTAGTTGAATAAATACATCCATAACATTTCTAAGGATCATTGCTGCATCAAAGACCTCATGGTACTCTGCCTCTTCCCTCTCCAGCCTCCCACAAAATTTAGTAAAATACCAATAGATTTGACCTAAAGATGAGAATTCTTTTTGTTTGGGAAGTGACACTGACAAAATTAGTGGGCCCTGAGAATATAATCATAACTGTATGCAAATTTGCTCTCAAGCCCCAGAAGTGTCCTGGTTTCTGGAAGCTGTCTAGCATGGGATGGGTTCCTGAGCAGGGGTGTGCCATAAATCTTCCCTGGCAGGCCGAGTGGTTAGTGCAAAGAAGTGCTGTGTTTTCTGGATGCAATCACGAAGAAGGTATTCAAGCCACATTAGATTACTGTGGATGCTTTTCAATTGCTGCAATTAAGATGAGCAGGCCGAATCCATGTACCATTGTATGGAGATGGCTGGCACGTTGCACTGAAAATAAGACCTGTAGCTTTTAAGTATAAATTATTCTGTGATGTGAATTGCACATGCCAGGTCTTATTTAAAAGGCAGAACCTGAAAGCATAGCAGCAGGAAAGAAATTAGAATGTCCCCATTCATCTTAGCTTTGATGTCTAAACAACAATTTAAATACCCATTATTGATTTGCTACAGAAACACTGGGACATCCAGCAAATGGTTTTATTTCACTTTAGCTGGAAATGCTAATATTTGTCCAGCTGACTGATTGTTCCACATGTGCATAAGTCAATGACAGTGATATGAATAACATATAATAACAACGTCATAAAATCAATCTAGGTTGACCACATTCTCTTTCACTTTCTGACAATACTTGCAAGGAATTAATGAGCTTAGTAACCAATCACTTCACATTTAAAATTAGTTTAAAAGAAGTGCAAGAGACACAATTATTTTCTGGGAAAAAAAAGAATACATGCTTTAGTTATCTTTCCCTTTAACACCTTTGAATGTAAGTACTGCCTCCACAGAGCCTAGAAAATGGGATGTAGAGATGCTTCTCTCCATGTTGCCTCCAGATGCTGCTTGGGTTCAGCACTTTGGGATAAGACTGGGCTGCTTTGGAGGTACAAGCTCAGACTTCCACCCTATGTGCCACTGCATCATACAAATGTCCCTGCTTGGATCTGCGCTGGCTTGGGTGCAAATGCTGCGTTGTGTGGCCTTATGTGACGAAGCAAGCACTCTCTCTGACTCTCCACTCATCTCTTCTTCCCCTGGGGCCAGCCTGGGGCCAGCCCGGCCACCAGAGCGGGATAGGGGCGGTTGGGGCTGCACAGGAGCACTCTCCATGTTGCCTTCAGCTCCTGCCCCTTCCCTGCTCTGAAGGCCCCTGTGAACATTGGACCAGTTGGACACCTGTTCCGCTGGGTGCCCAGTGTCTGGGGTGAGGCTGGGTGCAGCAGGTGACAGCAGGTGACATTTTCCTCGGGCCTTTGGCTTTCACAGACCGAACCTTGCTCCCTGTGTATGCTGCCACAGGCGAGAGGAAAGCAATGGTGGGGAGGAGGCATTTCCCTCATCTTATTCTTTTTCTTGTTCTGTTTTTGCTTTGTCTAGTGGGAAGGCAGCCTGTGGTATGCCAGGGCCTGCCAGGACACTTGACCTGCTCTCAGTCTGCCAGTCAAAAACCTCTGCTGTGCTCAGTGTCTTGTCAGACGTGGTGCTTCAGGCCCCTTGTGTGGCTACATGTTTGGAGAGGCTCTGTCACAATGAGGTCCTCGTGTTGATGACACTTCTGGTGTCAGCATGATGCAGACATCCCACTCCCTGCCAGGGACTTTCCAGGGGAGATGAAGAGGAGCAGCAGCTTTTGGGGTGGTGCAGCCCAGCAGTGCTGCTGGCTTCATCCTCCCTGCACTGCCTGGGCTCTGCCTGCCACCAGCAGAGAGAAGTGCCCATGTCCGTGTGCCCGTGTTTCTTTTTTCCCCAGTTTAATGAGCTCGTGACCCCTAATGGAGATGCTGCCCTTGTAATGGGTACTTTCAGCCATGGTGTGTGTAGCTTTTGGCACCGTGTGGTCAAGAAGGGCTGTGCATATGGACCATCAGACACAATTACTTTCTCTTGTATGCTCCATTAAGATCTAAAAAACCCAAGGGGCACTCTGGTAATTCTTACGTAAAAAGCAGATACCTACAGTTGGTAGCTCATGTCTCTAAATTAACTCTGCGGTAAGAGGCGATAGTTCCAAGAAGGGGTCTTGTGGAGGCAGACAGGGCCAGGTCCCTCAGCAGCTCTGTCAGCGCCCGGCACTGCGACCCCGTGCCAGCACCGGCTGATAAACACAGCAGCTTCTGGCAGGGGAGCAGCAGGGGGAACGTTTGAACCGCAGATTAGTTCTGACAGAAATGCACCTTTTCTTACTCCTACTCTTTGTATTCTTTGCACTGTGGTTTTGTCATTATATGGAATGGGATTTTTGACTTATTAAGTGATACACTTGCATGTCTATATTCAGTAAAAAGGATTTAATTAAGTGGCTGTGACCACAGCTTCTGTGCAGCTGTGGCCAACTGCAGTATGGCCAGGAGTCTCTTATATCTGTGGTGAAAGATTAAATTTAGCAAAACAGTTTAGAGCATTAGCACAAATCTGCAGTTACAGTACAGCACTCTGCCAGTCAGACTCTTGAAAAATCAATAGCAAGGTATGCACTAAGTTTTTCTCAGGGAAGGTTACAATTTTCTTACAGTGACAAAATTAGCATTAAGAGCTGGCTTCATGGAGACATTTATATGCTGGCATGAGTCATGAAATTGAAAAGGAGTCTGCCTAGATAATTAATTTTCTCTGTGTTATTGCAGATCTTTGCTCTTTTTTTTTTTTTTTTTAAGGCTACTTTTAAAAATTATTTTAACCCTAAGGCTTTGGGCTGAATTTAATTTTAATAGAACTCCTCAACATGACCTCCAATACAGGAGATGGTGGAAATTCAGTTTTAAATTCATGAGAGTCTTGTGTTTTAAGTACTTGCCTGGAATTAAGTGGATATGCCACAGAAGACCGACCCATGTGTGTGATCTTTTGCAAGTTCTTCCCTGCTTTTGCTGCCAGCTTTAAAATGGGGCTAATTATTTTCATCGTAAGAATGTCCCAGAAGTTAAAAGTCCTTGTGAAGAAGCCTGATTTCATCATAGCAGAGATTCCCTGATCTATTGCATGTCACAAAGCTGGGATCTTCCAGGGCCAGTGCAAGTGCCTTATACATGTGTGGAGAGAGCTGAGTCATTTACCTCATTCTTCTCAGGCTGTGGCAGAGCAGAAAACATGCACAGGCTCGAACCAGCACTACCTTTTATAGCAACCATTTTTTTGCTTCAGACTGATGTCCCTCTGGAAATCTCATCTAGGAACACTCCTTAAAGTGCTGGGAGATGCCCTGAATCTCAGACAGCACTGCAGAGCCTTTTCTCTCCACTATCATTATTGCTTCTCCTGCCAATACTGTCCTGTAGATGAGAAGAGGTTCAAAATACAGGGCAGAATTAATGAGATCTCACAGGCACCATCTCATCAGGCAGCATCCAGTTGATGCTGAAGGTCACATGAACACTGCTGACAGGCTGATACATAAATATAATTTGTGCACGTGAAGCAAATGAAAAGTTAGTTTGCATCCCTGCAAGCCTCTCTGGATCCTCATACGCTGGCACAAAGCTTCTGAAGGCTTTCAGTGGCACAGTCTTATTACTACGTGTGCAGAATGGCATCTACAGATAGGCAGCAGGTTAAAATACATGCTCGGTGTTGTTGAGAATGTCACTTGATGTACTTACCCTGCTGAGCCTCAAGAGTACAATACTGAATTTCTGGGATATAAGAAACACAGCATGCTAGATTTATGGCACCAACGAATACAAATAAAAACACATCTACAGTAAATATGCCTATGTGAGCAAATCCATCCTTACAAAAATACATGCTTTAGGTCCTAAGAGTTGCTGGCTTGGAAAAGTACTTTTCATGAAGCATATTTTTGTAATGCTTGGATGCATATCTCAATGACATCTATTGGACATATAAGGATTTATCTCTGGATGAAAAAAAAGTATTTTTTTAGCTCACTGAACTTTTGAGTAATCAATTGGTTGTCATCCATAGGTAAATTTATTCTAAAATAATGATTAATATGGTTTACAAGTGTTACTGTGAGAATCAGTTTGAAATAACCTGAATACCTAAAGTAATAAGAAACTGATCATTTGCATGACAATCTAATGTTTTTCTGAAGTTTGTGTTGTATAACTTTTTTTGGTACTTGCTTTGCTTCAAGAAAAAAGGTAGTTTTTGTCTGATACTGCTTTGACAACAAGAAGACATAAAACTATTGAAACCCTTCGGATTAGCATAGAATCATAGAAAAATTGAGTTCGAAGAGACCTTTAGAGGCCATCTAGATCCAATCCCCTGCAGTAACCAGGGATGTCTTCAACAGATCAGACTCCCATCCAACCTGACCTTGAATATTTCCAGGGTTGAGACATCTACCAGCTTGCTTCCTGGGCAACCTGTTCCAGTGTTTTACCATTCTCATTGTAAAAAACTTCTTCTTTATATCTAATCTAAATTGATCCTCCTTTACCTTAAAACCATTGCCCTGCATCCTATTGCAACAGGCTCTGCTAAAAAGCAGATTTATTTTGGATTTGCTAGTGCCAAGCCTTGTTTTACACAAGAAAAGAAAAGTGTTCTGGGAGAGATTTCTGGAAAAAAATAAGAGTCACAAGCACCGAAGTTCAGCACCACTTGTGCTTCCATGTGGGGTGTGCTCTTGTCCTACCAGCACTGGGTTTGTGACAGAATGGAGTAGACCCACTCCATCTGACCATGTGCTGTGGACACGAAATGCACAGGAGTTAGCCAGATCCCTGATGTCCCACATGAGCAATACTAAGTCATCATAAGCAAATTCACTTTTCAAATTTATATGCTTATGAAGGCATTACTGCTAGAAAAGGCCTCTGGATGCGTGACTTGGGTTGTTAAGAACACCATCTCGGGAGCAATATGCTCAGAAAAACACTTGGTCCCAGACAATATATGGCTTAAATGCCAAAGTCTGCAGCAAAACGAAGTTAAATAAACTGCAAAATCTATTTATAAGGCTGATTGATGACTGCTCACTAGGTCTCATGATTTTGTCCTTTTCCTTGAGTTTACTCTTTTCCATTTTTGAGAACCCCTTTTTCAACATTTCTTTTTACCTTGAACCAAACAGGTGTGAAAAGCATGGTGTCCCTTATTTGCCTGGGTGTCTAGTTGTTGAAGAAAGGCAGACTTGAGGAATCATCTAGTCCATTCTCTTGGGCAGATTTCTGTCCTGCTCACATAGCATAAGAATATGGTCTCTGTCTTCTCCATATTAGCTCAAATACCTGATAAGTGATGATCATGAAGGACAGCAGCAGGATGATTGGCTATTACCAGTACTGTGTTGTCAATGGGCTGCCTTCCATGACGTCCACCACTCTTCCTCCAGATACTCCATCCAGGAAAATACCATAGCTTCAAAGGCTTAGTGTTGAACCTGCTTGCAATCTCAAAGGTCCTCTTTTGTCTTGGAAAAGAAACTGATAACATTTTTTCTAAGCCTGGTTCTTCTATTTTTAAATTTTTTTTTTTATTTCTTTCCAATGGTAGAGAGAAATAGGTTAGAGCCTTTTGCTCCAAAGCCAAGGGTGAAAACAGCCATGAGTTGAAGGTTGAGAAAAATTCCCACTGATTAAAAGAATGCTTAAATGTTCTTTTGGGACAGAAGAAATTAACTGTGTTTTGTTAAAACATCTTAAACCTGGTGGGAAAACATTCTGATTCCTGGCAACTGTGCTTCTCTCTCAAGATACCATTTTGAGAGGCTCACCCTTTTTCTGAAATACTTTCTAGGCTAGACACTAATTTCTCTGCTGGCTTCTATTTATCTGTCTCACTTATTTATTTTCCCTTCCTTTGCTCTGGAGGAAGGGAGTGTCCATTTCAGGTTCTGGTTGCTTTTTCAGTAAACTCTGAATTTATGCTGTTTGTGCAGCACCTGGCAGAGAGAGCTCTCTGCTCATGCCCAGGACTGCTATCACAGCAGTACTGAAGGAATCACACTGCTCTGGGAATATCACTGGTGCATGGAGCTGGGAAAGGCTGGTGGCTCCACGTGTTTTCAGGTCTCTCTGGCTTCCAGTCAGCATTGGTGAAGTGGTCCCGATTTACAGTCGTTCTCCACTGCAAGAGGGGAGATAGAGATGCTCAGAGGAGTGAGCTCCCCTGTGAGGACTGGGAGAAGTGGGAGCGGGCTGTAGGGCAGCACCACGCACGGGTGATGGCTTTGTGGGGGGAGGCAGCAGCCACACAGACATCTCCCACTCAGTCTGGACCCAAGGCCCCTCTTATGTTAAACAAAATCAGTGTTCGGGAGGCTGTCTTGGTACACAGGACTGTAGTACTGGTCTGCATGCTAAATATTTTTGCATAGCTTGAATATGAGATGTGGGAAGAGAAGATCCTTTTTACTGTATTGTATTTTAAGGAAAAGTAGTTGGGCAGTTACCAATAAAGACAATTTTGCTTCCAGCTTTGAGGGGAAGTTTGCATTGCCCTGCTTCCTTTTCCATATATATATGTGGAGATATATATATATGGAAATTATTTTGTTTTGTAATAATAAAGGGTTTGTTTGTTCAGCATACTTTGATGTTTAACCAATAGCTTTTTATTTTAACAACAGAATTGCTCTAAGATATGCTCTGAAGTTTTGATCATTTTTGCTGGCTGTCTTCTTGACTAATGAATGTGTTTAGAACCATTAATGACATCAGTTTGGCAAGAAGAAGTTTTATTTGAGGAGCAGTTTTGAAATATCTGAGCTTTCTTGTCCCCAGGTAGAGCAGTTTATACGGAAATTCTGCAGCACACCTATCCTCGGTACTAGCTAGAGGAGAGAGTGTAAAAATTTCAGTCTAATACAGTTTTGTGGAGCAACCTTTGATGCATGGCTACACTGAACTGAGAGGACAAAAACAAAATCTCATGAATGATGTGGCTGAGATGTGGCTTAGTCTGAGCTGTCTTAGTTTGTCTCACGTCTCAACACCAATTATTGCAAGCTATATTAAAAAACCCTCACCTTCCTGCACTTGCTTTCCCCTCTAAAGGGTATGTGAAGAACTCTATGTGACACCAAAAACAATATTAGTTTTTGGAATCAGCTTTCAGGATGTGCTGAAGGTTGTGTAATCAGCACCTTACCTCTTAGAAAGAGGTGCTTTACTCTCCAGCATCTCACAGGCAAGCGGGGCCTGGGAAAGTTGGTTTTTTAGGATACTCGAGAGACCTGAGTAGAGAATTAAATAGTCTGGAAGTGTATCAAAAGTTTCTCCACCCTGGGTTCAAAGCTAGGCCCATCTTGACATCAGACTCTTTCTCCAGGCTACAACAATATTTGGGGGAAATAAAAACTGAGTCAAAAGAAACTTTGAAAATATCATAGTAATTAGAAGAATACAGTAGAAAAATGCTAAATCAGGTTATAATTTTTGCTAAAACCTGAGGGAAAAGCAGTAATAACATTGTGAGAAGCACTGGAAAAGAAACGTGCACAAGTAGGGGAGTGAGCTGTTGGCAGTACTGCCTAGTCCACAGGCGAGGTATGATCCAGCATAAGGAATTCAGATGATCAGAAGCCATGTCCTGTGCTCTCAGCTTCAAAACCATGTACCCTCTACAGACTACAGCATTGCTGTCCTAATCTTAAAGTGCATTCAGAAAGCTACTTAATACAATATAATAATGTTTTTACCTGCATTTGGTGATTTGAAACGGGAGTTGGTTACCATAACACCCTTCCTGAGACCATATGGTGATACAATTTCAATGTACTTTGAAGTACTGGGCTGTGGGGCTCTAGAAGTTGCTTCAGATGTTGTTCAGCTTTCCTTGCTGTGGTCACTGTGTCTGAGCAGCAAATGGTTGGTGGATGTCTGTACCCACTTCATCGCCTCGGTGCGTGTGAACCAGACCTTTGACTCGCAGAGAAGCGGTTTCTTTTTCGATGGTTTAAATAATATTTGGGTTTAGATGATATTTATGAAGCACCTTGAAGTCCACATAAGATAGGCCATTCAGGACTATGCATGTGTAAGCAACTTGTCTCTCCTTTTCAGCAGCTGCCTAAGCAAGTTTTGCGATTAAACGTTGTGTGTTTTGGACTGTGGTTCCACAGCGCAAGTGGTTTGGCAGCAGTGCTGGATGAACGAGTTCCTGCCCCTGGCACTGTGCTTAGGGCAGTGTAACTGGTGCAAAGTGGGGTTTTGCTTTTGATACAGCTGGGAGGGAGACAGTTCTTGGGCATCAAGGAATTCATCAGCCACTGGCCCACCAGGCTTATGAATTGCTGAATGCATTTTACAGTGTGATGTTCATAGTAGAATAATTACTAAGTGGTCAAATGTGACTGACGTGAGCTCATTTGGTTTAGCATGGTGCTAATAATGCCAAGGTTGTGGACTTGATCCTCCTGGGTCCCTTCCAACTGAGAATATTCTGTGACTTGAAAGTAGATTTTTGTTCAGCAAAGAATGCTCCTCCTGTTGCACGGTTGTTCAAAAAAGGCTGGTCCATGCTCCCCAGGGAATGAGCCAGCGCTTGGTGGGACAAGCAGGAAAGCAGTGCTGGTGCTGAGAGAACCCAGGTGGAACCATACCCTGCTCCTGGCCTCCAGAGCTCACACCAAGCCAGGGTTTGTGCAGACGTCCAATGAGGAAAAGCAGTGTATTGTTCCTTACTCATAATAACAAACTCCTCAGTCTCCAGATAAGTAGAACACTTCAGGATAAGCTAGACCTGGAGATTCAGACCAGAGCGTCCTGAAGGGAGAAATAGAGCCATTCAGATGATATAATAAGGGGCCATACCAGCACTTATTTCTGCTGAGATCTCCTCTTTGTAAATGGCTAAGTAAACAACCCAGGGAGCTGCTGGCCACTTTGTCTCACTTCAATATCTAGCACAGCGAAAAGCAAATAGAGACATTCTTCTGTAAATGGGCAGATGGTAACAGGTTGATATACTGTGGGGAATATGGGTTTTTAGAAAACAGAGAAGACTTTGCAAAGCTTGTATATTTTTGAAGCAATCACAGGCTTTTTAATAAGGTAGTTGATATGAAATTCAGGGCTGATATCACATTGAAACTGAGTTTAGAAATTTAAATACCTTTGTGTCAGGGTAAACCCATATTTAATTTTGCTTTCATGAATTATCTGGAATTTTAAACTAGTTAATTACTGCAATTTGTGGAAAGTTACAGTTTTGGAGCACTGAAACTGCCTTGGAGAGTTCTAGCAAAATCTGCAACTCCCAAGACAAAATTTAACTTTATAAAGTTATGTCAATGAGAGGAAAAAAAAATCCCAAGACAAACTTTTATCAATCAAAACCCAGAGAAAAAAAGGTTATTTAGCAACAGTGAGGAAGAGGGTCTGGGCATTAATAGATAACAAATTAAACACACCATGTAATTTGCAAAAAGGCAAAGTCTGTTCCAGGCAAGTCTTCTAATGTTTCAGTTCCATCTGATCCGGGATTACATTCAGTTCTTCCCTACAGGAAAACTGCAGTGTTTAAAGATAAAGTGTGTTAAAGTAATGGCAGATTTTAGTTTCAGGTTGCATACAGTGGGGGTTTCTCTGTGCATCTGTGCCCTGGACATGTATTATTACAGGTCATGGTAATGATTCTGAGTTCTATTTATCCTTTGTCTTCCCTTTAAGTCCTCAGAGTGATTGTTTTCTCTGAACAACACAGGAAATACTGGGAATGATCAGGAAACAGTGGGAAGAACAGAGAGCAAATAACAAGTCACTTCAGTGAACAAGGGACAGGGATAACTCCAAAAGTTAGGAAAAATTAGGCTTAAGGCCAACTGGCATGAGAACGCAGGTAGAGCTGGAAATATACAGTCTAAGAGGAGGGCCAGAAGCACTATTAAATTACTTTAAAACAAAATGTTGGTATTTTTAAAAATAGTAACAGAAAGAAAAGAATTACTGCAGGTGACCAAAGAAATAAGCCAGCACAGAAAAGGTGAGTCAAACAATGTATTTGGGAAAATACGTAAGACTGTTAAAAGAAAAAAAAAAAAAGGGAAAGATTTGCATCACCCATGGAGTTTGTTGTGCTTAAAACCAGCTTTACTCTTAGGAATTATAAGGTGATTATAAGGAAACTTTATTTTCTGTGGAAAAGCTGGGCTTCATTGAAACACAATATTACCTCAAAAAGTGGTCACCATACTGAAAAAATAACTTTTTGTAAGTACATTTCCTTAAATTAAAAACCAATTACTAAATGTTGAGATTTTCTACTGATAATTCACATTATGTGCTGGAACAGATGCAAAATTTTTTTGGGAAGGCAAAGGATTTTCCAATCACCTCCCTGTCTTACTTTGCTTGCGTGAACAAGATGTTGCTGTATAATGGTGCTAAAGCTTGGTGAAGTGGAGATCACATCCATGATCAGGCATCCAAGAGGGCAGAATACCTCACCCTCTGAGCTTTGAGTGTCCCCTGCTGCAGAGATGCCTGAGGGCAAAGAGTGATGTTAAAGCTTCCCAGCAGTGGCAGCAAGAGGAAAGAGGCCAACCAGGAACTCCTCTCTTCCTTGCCGCTCTGAAATGTGTGGCGGGAGAGCAGTCTCCATCCCCTGTGGTTCTCCAAAACTGTTTTCCTTGCAGAAAAGGGAAATTTCTGCAATTTTCTGCCTTCCCTTTGCCTTGCTGCTATGGGTTCCTCGAGAAGAAAAATGTGTCCGTGGAAAACAAGGAGTAAAGCTGTGGTGCACATTGTGCAGCTGTTCTGAATCCTTAGCATTTAGGCAGCAAAAATAGCTTTAAAGAACAACAGACACTCTTGAGTTCAGCTCCATGTCTTCAGCAGACTACAAATTATCTGACTTGCAAACACTGCAGTGTGATGGGTTAAGTAAACGCCCTTTTGCTTCTGGACAACAAGCCTAAATAATATAAAAGTAGTGTCCAGTTACAAAATTATCAAACAATTGTGTTTCTTTCCTAGTCCATGCTCATAAATGGCAGCAGCCAAGGCATGCATGGGTGTTGCATGTCTGAGCAGCAGTAAATGAGTGGGGCTCTCCAGGAGAGCGAGCAGAGCCTTCTATGACAATCCCAAGCACTTGGGAGGTGAGGGAGCAGAGAGGGTGGTGACAGCGAGGGAATGCAGAGACTGCTGGTGGCCTCTGCAGAAGAGCAGGGACGAGGCTGTTGCTTTGTGTTGATCTTTCAAAGCAGTGAGCATTTCTCAAGAGAGCCTTTTCTTGCTAAATATAGGCCTGCTTTTCTCCTTCACAGTCTGTAAGTGTGGTTGGCTGTGGGCGCCAAAGCTGTCTGCAGATTCTGTCCTCCTGTCCCACTCGTGCCTTCTGTGACCGGCTCTGTAGCACAGTTATGGAAGCTTTGCTGCTCCCCATGTGCCTGCTGGTCCCAGCGTGGAGCTTGCGCTGGGGAAGGAGCAGGGGCCACCTGCCCTGCAGTGGCTGTGCCTTAGGGAGGCACGTGAGTGTCCGGCTGTGCACGGAACTCAGGTGAGATTTGGGGTTCTGGACAGTGTGTCTGTCAAATTATGCTCTGCTCTGCCGAGGTCTCCCTGTCACTGATGAATTCAAAATAAAAGTCAGAAGAGCCATCCTGCAGAGGGTCTTGTTATCTGAGTGTGAGTCTGTACATCAAAGGACCAGGTTTCAATATCATGCATTAACACAGGCATATGTGAGCTGAGTCCACACCAATCCTCTGGCTCTAATTTCAGGAAAGCATCCTTCTTCAAGAGTACTCTTGACCTTTCATTTGTAGATCTGTTTTTATGGCGTCCTGGTTTCTAGAGTGAAACACACATTAATGTTCTGTGAAATGGGGGCTCCAGTGAACAGCAGTACTGACATCTCTGACTACATCCCCTCCAGCCTAGTGAGACTTAAAGGCCCCTTCTGCAGAGAAACTTGATCTGTCTAAACCTGAATCTTTATGCAAAAATTTAAGTTAATGCATCCTATGTGAAGTTTAAATAAAATCTGAAATCTTAAATGCATTAATTGAAAAAATAATATTTCCTCTTAGTATTCTTATTTATCCTTTTAGTAAAAAATATCATCTTTACTGATATCACTTGGTCCAAAAGCAATTCACTTTGCAGACATTTTGTTTTCCCTGCTCCGTATTTCTTTTTGAAAACATTTGGCTTCATGGTTCTCCTTTCTTTCCTCCCCTTTTCAGGCTTTATTTTGCAAGCAACTCTTTATAGAGGAGTTCAGCATTTGTAAACTTTTGGTGGTGGCAGGGCTAGAATGCTAGTGATAGCACTGCATTTTCCTCTGAGGGACTCCACAGATGAGGTGCCAAACTCCTGTGAGGTGTTAGTACGTTAACATAGGAACTGGAATACTGGCAGAGATGAAGAGAGGATCCCTAACACCCTAATGCTGTTTCCTGTGGGAGGCAGGAATGATGATTAAAGGAAGTGTAGTAGAAGGTAGAACAATTAAGAAGTGTAAGACATAAGTTATGTTTTCCCCTTCCTTGTGGTTAGTGATTTAGGGTCTTCTGTACAATACAGAATATTCTACACAATAATCTGAGTGATGTCGTTTAATAGCGTGTCTTGGTTTGAAAGACAGGTGTCTGCTGAGGAAGGCAGGAGCCTCCCTTGGAATGGAAAATGTAACCCCCTTCCCTCTGAATTATTATAATTTTGAAATTAAGGGGCTTTCAGGCAAAGATGTGAGAAATAGGAATAACAGTTCTTTACTAATATATATGTAACAAGGCAATAATACAGAAACACTGGCTTAACCTGCCAGAGTCAGGATACGACCTGACACCCGGCCAGGCAGGGTGGTGGTAGCAGTCTGATTAAATGGTGGCTGCAGTCTTCCTGAAGTGATAGATGTGGTTCTGTTGAAGTGGTGATCTTGTAGAAGGGTCTGGTCTTCCTCTGAAGGTCCAGTGGTGGTTATGTAGCTCTCGTCCTCTGGGAATCCAGTAGGTAAGGGCTGGCTGTGGTGTTCCAAACCTCAGATTATATCCAGGTAGGAATGCTTGGTTCCTCCCCCTGGGTGGAGCATTTTATGATGGGATGATGTAATTTTATGAGTCATGCAGTGAGGCTTGATGGCCCATTAATAGAAGGTATCCGTCTGGAGAGAGTTATCAGGGATGCGTCACGGAAGAGATAAATAACGCTGCCCCACCTGGTTTTAACAGATGGTGATAGAATACATACTTTTGGTTACATCTTACATTGTAATCTAAGACATAGCCACTGATGGCTGGGAACATCTTTATTCAGTTTTCGAACTCCTTAACCCATTTTTACTCCTGGTTCTCACTGTTGTTACAGTAAATTCCACAATGAAATTATTTCCTAATGCTGATAAAGGCTCTCCTTTTGTAGGAAAATCAATACACAATGTCGTCTCTTTTTAGAGTAATATGCCCTAAATATGCAGGGTTTGGGAAAAGAGAATGTACAGTTGCACCGAATGTTTAATTACTCCGGTTTAAGGATTTAATTACTCCAGTTAAAAGCAACCTGAAATTATCCATTCCTCCCACTTCCCCTGCAACACCTATAGCAGTTGAGTGACCTCCGGGAGAACTGATGTGACAGTTAATCCACCATAAGACTGTTAATTTCCCTTCAGAGTGGCAGCCTTGCCACAAACACACTAAACTTGGAGTGGATGGACATGAGAAGAGTAGAGGAATGCAAGACCATTCCTCCAGTGGCTGGATGGACCAAGCCCCTCATGAGTTCGCACAGAGTCTCAATGGCAGATGTGTTTGGAAAGTGTAGGGCAGCTGTTTGTTTAACTTACTGCACAGATACCATACCTTTTCAGGGCTTTCTCCTTGAGTGAGAAACTTCTTTGGTTTTTTGCAGTCCACTAAGACAAATTCCACCCTCAGTGACATGGGCACAACAGCCACCTAAGTTTGAAAGACCGTAGTTCAGTAACCACAAGGAGAACGACGGGCTTAAGTCCTACTGTGCTTGACAAAGAGGAGCCCCATAAATGTAGTTCTCCAGTCTGTTTCCCTGACCTCACCTGGGAAAAAAAATCCCACCAGCTATGATAAAAATTGTAGCTCCAAACTTTCCTTCTCTCTATTATTGCTCTTCAGATCTTAAATTGAGAGTTTCCATTACAACACAAGGCATGAATGTACTGCTGTTTTGTGTAATGCACAGTGCTTATCCATATACTGGCAGCACCTTTATGTTCCAGTGCTGGAGGGAAGAAGTAAGAATTTACTTGCAGACAAAGTGACAGACATTGTCAAGTTCACTTAGGTATTTGGATTTAACTTCTAAATTTAATTCAAAATTCACTTAATTTCTTTTCCTTTGGATATATCTCATATTATTCAATTACAATAATATCAATTTTGCCATAATGGAATTGCTCATTTAATAATATTCAACTGAAAATGAATGTGATAGTTAAAACATGAAAAGAACCTGAGTCAGCTAAAAAAAAAGCCATGAAGTTCAGACCTTAAAGGATTGGCAGATTCTAACAGAGATTTTTTTCCCTGTATCTATTTACAAAATTGAGCCTGATTTTTTAAAACTGAGGGAGGGGAATATCTGAGTCTCCCTTACCACACTTTAAAAGTCTGCAAAGCTTTGTTAAGAAAATAAACAGAAAAGCCTCTGAGAAATACATGAGCTCCAAAGGAATGCCATGGTCCAGCTGTAGCTGAGGCTGAGGCACATGGGTGGCTTCAGTTCACTGCAGACACAGCGTGCTCTCTTCCCTTCTGCTGAGAGCTGCCCTGCATTTGTTTAGGTTGGATTCCCACCAAAAATGGGAGAGCGTAGGTCTGTGTGTCATGCCAGCCCTCAAGCCGCAGAACTGCCACGCTCTTTTTAGCCTCCATCAAGTGGGCACCATGGTTCATGTGCTGGTACCTCCTGCAGCATTTGTTGTGCTGCACCTCTGGCAGGATTACACACTTCAGAGTCCAAAATGAAACGCTCTGCTCCTTTGATGGTATTTTGTAGGTGAATGTGGAGGAAGTGATAAAAGGTCATGACACTTTATATGTCAAAAGGGTATAATATTGAAGCTTTCCTGTGTGGCTTTCTGTCTAGTTGAAGTAAAGTGCCTGAGAGTTGGCTTCTCCGTCTGAGATCCTTAGCTGGACTTGAGGTCATCCCAGAGGTAGCAGATCAAGCTTTGATAAAGCAGGTATCACAACCAGAGGTATATAGTTTCCTCTGCCTTTGGTTCAGAAGCAATTTTCCATGAGAATCACATAGTTAAAATTTCCAGGTCACTGTGGGATTCACCACACTGCTCTAATGCTTTGTAAACAATCAAAGCCAAAAAAGAACCAAGTTAGATTTAGATGTAGAATTTTTGAAGTATGAACAGTCTTTGGACTACAGACATACTCAATCCTATGTGAGTAGTTAGCTGCTACCTTGAATTACAGCCATTGTCAGCAGCCCGTAATTAAATAAACAGTAAGAGGGAGATGTGTCTGAATGTGAATGTTTCACAATGTTTTTGAATTGAAGTAACACAATACTGAGAGCATTCATTTGCAAATCAGTAGGGCAACCACAGTAGTCTAAAAATGATCCCATTTATTGGAATAATCCAGATGGTAGACAGACATATACAAGCATTGTCTTCTGGATCCCTCTAGGCTGATGGAACAGGTCACTGCAACCACCTGTTCCTCACTGTACTGTGCTGGTGGGGCTCAGAGGTACCAACAGACCAGGATGTGTGCAAGTTGGATGTTTATGGTTCAAGCAAGAAATCAGTCAAATCTTCAGTGTGAGCCATTCAAGTAAACCAAGAAGCTTTTGCTTAAAGTTAAATAAGGAGCAGCATAAATTTTTTTTTCTATCTGTGGACCCATGGGATCAGTAATTTCTGTTAGGACAGTGATGATTTAACAAGGATCACAAGAGAACTTCTTGTGCTGGTAGAGCTGGGAGCAGACAGAACAGAGGGAGCAGAAGAGTCTGTCCTGGGTGATTTTCAGACATGACTTTGTTGTCTCATATCTTTTGTTGGAGTGTTTTGTAGACAAACATCAGGCCTGAGCACCATCAGCAGCAAAATACTGCTGCCTGCCTTCTCATAAGTACCAACAAAAAGTGACAATCTACCTTTTTTCATCTCAGACAGCGTGCCTGGGTCTCTGTCATGTGAACATTGCTCTAATTTTGTTTGGAGTCTCTTATGGGTTGTAGCCAGTCTCTTCAGTCCTTACGGCGCATTTCAAGGGCCATAATTTCATCCTAAGGCAGCAGCGAAGTTGTGCTGGCACAGTGACCGATCCATATCCTTGGTTGCGAGCAGGGCTAAGCCAACAGCGATTGCTTGGACAACCTTGCTGGGTTGACTGGGTTCCCAGTTTCAGAAATTTAGTGGTGTCTCAGAGAGGAGCAGTGGGAGCTTCCAGCCATCATGTGTTCATCTCTGAGAACTGCTCCAGCAGGTATTGGAGCCTGCTCCAACAGGTCCTCAGGCTGGGGCATTGGTCACATGGTCCATTTTCAATTTTGGTCATCCCTGTTGTATTGCCATATCAGTTTCTTCATTCTTTATCTGCTAATGCTACCTTTCCTCGCATTATCTGTCACAGCAAGACTTAGCATGTTTATTAACAATCCCTTACCTGTAGTAAGTATAGTATATCATATTTTAGGAGAAAAAAAACCTGCATTGCTTTGCAAATTTCAGCCTAGTACCAATGGTGGATGGAGAGATGTTATAGATGAAACTAGGAGGAGGGATGTTTTCCCATCTCACTTGCAGGCCCATGTATACCTAAAAGGGAAGCTACAGATCCTTTGATTCCTGACTTCCTGTCTTTGAGTACTTTGGTGTACTTTTGACTCTAATTCTGAGTTTTATGGGTAAACTTTTATGTGACACTCCATTGAAAGAACAACATTAAACTGAAATCTTAAATAAGAGATACTGCTTTGGCTATGGACTTTACAAATTCCAACTTATGAAAAGTGGAGAACCCTGTTATGACAGAGCAATATTCTTAAATAAAGCAATATTCTTAAATAAAGCTGCTTTAGATGGCCATAGCAATTTTGAATGGAAAAGGAAATAAAACATATTCATTTGATCCCTGTAATTGCATCCACATCAAGACTTCAGCTACATGAGTAACAACTTACACTTCTAAATTGGTTTTGCAACACAGGTCAAACTTTTCTATGAAACTTGAGTTAAAGCAGACATGTAGGAAAGGGAAAGCATGAGAGCTGCTGGGTGGGAAGGAAAAGGAAATACCTGAAACCCCTTTCCTTTTCTCCAGCTGTGCCATCTAGCTGTTTCTAACTCAGAGACCGGAGCAGCAGTCTGTGAAACAGAGTGGTAAAAGAAATGAAAGAGTTAAAGTGAGTTGGAGAGAAGCAGGGACAGTGCAGATCTGTGGAAGGAAAATACTTCCCAAAATGGGTCAAAAATAACAAATACAAAATGTACTGAATGAACTTTTGTTTTTGCTTAAGATTAACTAAAATTTTTTTGAAGAGAAAAAACCACTTTCTCTAACAACACGAACCCTGTGTATATTTACCTGAGGCTTATAGAAATAGCTCATATGACAAGTCTGGCTCCATAAACTCCGCCTAAGAAGCCTGGATCAGCAAAATTCAATCTGGAAGCTGTCTATAAATTTATTAAAACTGTCTGAAGTTTCTAAGTTAACTATTGAAGTAATCTTCTATTTGTGAAAAGATATAAGTTTTATAAGTTACTACTGAAGTCCATGGAAATCAACTTTCAGCATTCAGTGCTTTAGTTAACTTTAGATTTAATTCTTCTGATAAAGAAATTCTAACTCAAGACCAGCCACATAAAGTGAAGGCTATTTGCTAATATATTTAATTATTTTTTATATATTTTTGTCCTTTTTAATCACTGGAGATTTTCAGCAGTTTCATGCTTGAAATAAATCTTAAGGAAGAAGTCAAAGCAAGCAGTCAGCTGCTCTAAGGCCAATCAAATAGTGCTTTTCTGCATGTTTTACTAACAGATGAACAGGCAATCCCATTTATAGAGCATACTACATGTTGACAGAGCGCATTACTTCATTTTGCAGTATTGGCAATTTGAGATCTTAGCAAAACAATGCTGAGGTCGATCTCATTCTGTATTGCCATCCTTGGAATGTGGCTTGGGTTTTCATTAACTCTCTCACTACACGGCACTGCAGATGGAGACAGATTTTATAGCGGGGGTTGTAATAAACATCAGAGAGCAGAAAGTTGTAAACAGTTTAAATTCTTTGTCCTGTGTGGATGAATTCCTTTTCCTTAACACTTTGATGTTCTCAGCATCTTATGGACACTTTTTCTAATTGGAGGTGAATGGGTGGATAATGCACACGGACTTTGATACCTCACAGCTGGTATGTGGGGAGAAGTGGTCTCAAACTCCTGCACCCAGAGAATATATCCCTCAATATAAACAGTAAAAGTTTGGATATTCAGCCTGGCGCTTGGCTCGAAGCATTCTGGCTCTGCTTAGGAGCACAAATCGTGTACAGGATCACTTCCAAGATTTCTCCTCAACTTTTTAATCAAGGGAACAGGACAAAAAGGGAGAATAAAGAGCACGGCTCTAGCACGGCTCTCTTTCACTGCTGCATTATTCCTGCTTTTCCCTATGCTGGCTTCATTGAAATCACCAGTATTATCAAGTTAGTGTAAAACTGCAGTGAATCTTTCCAAGGCCTTTTCTGTACTTATATTTTTTTTTGAGTCTTACCAGGACAGTTAAAGCAATACAAGTCACTTGAGAAGAATTTAACTACAAAGGAACTGGGCGTCCTTTGTGCAGAAGGAGAGCAGACTGGTGGGGGAATCTTTAGGAACAGCTTCAGTGCTTTCAATTCATAGCTTACCTTTTTACAAAGCAATTGCCTGAGAATAGGCCAGTATTTTTATACAACCCAGCCTTTCCCAAGCTGTTTTGCCTAGGGGGATCTTCCACTCCCAGCTTAGCGTAAGTGTCCTTGCTCAGCAGCACTGTGACTCTACCACCTCTGGATCCCTGGATCTGGAAGGCTGTGGGTTGTGCTTTGCCTTCACCTTCCTCCAACTCCTGCAAAGGGAATAGCCACAGTATGGGATACACTGGAATAATTGCACCCAAGCTGTGAGGAATTCAGTATACTTCCATCAGTAAAGGATCCTGCAGCTTAAAACAATACAGCTCTGCAATCGGAGAAACTGCTTGGATGATGGTGCATGTCTTATATGAATGGTGCTTTCATGTTCCTGTTGCTTTTTAAATCACTTTCTCAACAGTGCTCGCACTCAGAGCTCCAGTTTCCAGGTAACAGGGAGAACCAGATGCCCGAGTGCTGGGTGATTTAACCTTTTTCTGAATACAACTGGAAAGCAGTTTGAGCACTAACGTATTATAACTCTTCAGTTAAACTCTGCTCTTTTGATGTGGAGACTAATTTGTGGGAGCGAGATGCCACAATTACAGCAGTCACGTCTAGTGCAACTGTCACGACTGCTGCAGGGGAGAACAAAAGTACAATAAATACATCTTTTGCTTTATGTTTACTGGGCTGTGTTTTCAGCAATGTGCACGGCTAAGTACTGCGTTAGTCCATGGATCTTCTTGGGTAGGGTATTAATCCATTGTGCCTGGACATATAAGACAGGCCTTCTTGCAGATCCCTTACCCAAGCTCCGACTTGCACTGGTTTATATTTTAGAAACACATGACTGATGAAACAGGCTATCCAGGCAGTTGGAGCAAAAGTCTTTAACACAGTCATTCCTACCTTTGGGTAGCGCAGCTTTTTCTAGGGTTCGTACATGGATGTGTCTGCAATGGCAGCTTCTGCAGGTGGGCATATACTCAGTGTACTCATCTGGGTCTGGTAATACGTCCAGCATATCAAACACAGCATCTGCTTTAGATTGCCATGTCCCAAACTCTTTCAGCTCTACTGTCTGTATAGAGTAGGTCTCCAGTGACTAAATGGGGACCAAGATGCCTAACTCATGCATAGATACTGATGGGTAACTATATGAATCTGAATATGAGTCCCACCTAGAACACTTGGACATGGTTGTTGTTGTTTGCTCTTTTCCTGACTACTTTACAATGTTTTTAGACTTAGGGTAAGAGTCACCCAGAGTGCTTAACATTCTGCATTTCTCCATCTCCCATTTGAGTGCTGAAGTCTGTTCCCTCGTATTCTCTCTCACTTGTCATGACAGGTCAGGGGAACTTTTGTGCCTGAATCATTACGTGACTGAAGTTTCTTACTAGAAAACAAATATGCTTTGATGCTTTTGCAGCCTTAAGGTGAAACAACAATAAACTTATGGCCAGGGAAAATGATGCTCAAATAAAACTCATTACTGCTTGAAGCCCTCAGACTCCACACAGTGAAATTGTAACCATTCCTGTTCTTCAGAGTAAAACCAGACTATAAATGTAAATTGCTAGAGCACACTGTAAAAATGCTCATTGTTAATTCAGTGGACAGTCATATACACAAGTTCAAAATATCTCATAAGGAACTCAGTGTGTGAAGTTATTGGATATGATTCCATTTTATAAGTACAAATGAAGAAACATTTCAAAAGCCATTAATCACGCTAATGAGTAGAAATTTACTGCAGTAGAAAAAGCTGATTTGCTGGCTTTCGAATATTTCACTTGCAACTCCTTGAATTCGCTTCTAATCAATCCAGGAAAACGATCCCTGAGTTACAAGCAGGCTGCATGGAGCCTCTGCATTTATGACTGAGAAAAAAACCTCCTGGGCTGTCCCACAGCCCAAGGCCTGGGACTGATTCAAGAGTGTATATCTTTGGTAAAGTCCATTGAGCGATCCAAATCCAGATCCATTGACCCTGAAAATTCTCAGTTCCCATTACTAGTGCAGGCTGCCTGGCAGAACTGCTCTGCAGCAGCCCAGCTACAGGACAGGCTGCCTGCCAGGGCTTGGCACCGCCAGAGATGGCACGGCCCTGCAGCTTCTCAGTGCCAAGACCTCAGGGCTTCACAGGACTGTGGCAAATCCTAATTCCATAGTAATTCTCAGGCTGCCTTTCTGGCTTCCCAGGCTCCCTGCCCTGGAGTGGAGATGTACTGGGATGCCTCCCAGGGACTGTCACTCCAAGGGCAGTTTGCATGAGCACTCCCCCAGGGCTCAGAGAAAAGAGGAATTCTTGTCAGGCTCATTGCTAACCAAGCAGACTGTTTCATGATTTGTCTTTTTCTGGCTCCAAAAAAAAAGTGTAAGAATTCATAGTTCACAAAAACTTTGAAAATGTTGGCTTTAGACTCAATCGGATGAAAGTCAAATTTTGAAAAGCAAAGTTCCTTCTCAGATGGAACATTAGATTTTCAACTAGCCCCAGTAAGTACTATGAATATTAATACCCTGACTCTTAATTTACAGTTGAAATCCAGAAGAACAAAAGGTCCTGCTGCTTACATGATCCCCAAATTATTGACAACTACAAAAACATGGTGTTTGTAACCACTTCACATGTAGCCTGAAATGTATTAAACAATGACTTCATTTGAAGAGGTTTGTTAACGTTATGAATATTATTATTGTGGGTCACAAGAGGCTTGGTCTTGTTCCAGTCTTGAAATAATTACTTTTACACTGCAAAACTGGTTTATGAATTACAACATTAAATCAAAATGTACAGTAGTCACGTTACTTCTTGGGAGGTTTATTGTGTAGTTATTACTCCGCAGACTAAATGGATTTTAACAATCCCATACTATTCATGAAACAATTTTGAATAAACTTTTCGTTTGTGAAAGAGCCCTTCCTCCTCCTAAATTCTTGTCAAATATTCAGATGGTAAATTTAGACAGGAGCCCATGCTTCTGTCTGTTGTTGACAAGCATTTTTCTTTCTAGTCAGAGCAACCAGATCATGTATCTGTAGCTGACTCATTTCAAGTTAGTGGTTTTAAATTTTTTTTTATATAGCTGAAATTTCTGTAAAAGTCATATGTAACGAAAGAAAATTGTGTTTTTCTCCCTCTCCAGTTCTTGGAAAACATTTAAGGGAGAAGGATAAGTGCTAGTAAGAGCTCAGCCTGGTTTTACTTTACAGTGAAGGTGAGTTGCAAGGAGATAAACAAGGAAGGAAATACATGGAGATCTACCCACTCTCAGGAGCTAGAAAAATCTTCCAGTGAATTGTTATTTTCCCAGATGTGTATAATTTACAGAGATGAGACTTCACTGAGATTTTTGGCTTGCATGCTTAAGTCCCTTATGCTGTTTTGATACTCTTAACCTGGAAGTTACACTTGCTTCTTTTTCCCCCCCCCCCT
>VZTE01002919.1:716564-742202 GCA_013397775.1 Eulacestoma nigropectus
AAACATAAAAAAAAAATTAGGCCTGAAACCCTGTCATTTATCGTCACATGAAACAGTGAGTGGTCCCATTTATTCAAACTGCAGCCTCTAAGGAGAGAAAAATGTGGCAGGATAACTGGTAGTTTCTTCTGCAGCTTTAAAACCCCAAAGAATTCTAGTGAACCATGGAGTAAATGCTAATTATTGTTGAAAAAATATTTTATACTATGTTTTAGGGTGTGTGTTTTGATCCACAAGTTAGTGGTTTGTAGTTTTAGTTTAAAGATATTCTAGTGAATTTTCACTGATGCTGGAAATAGAGACCATTGTGCACATATAAGGGATGCAAAGTAATTTAACCTTTTTCTAAACCCAAGATTAGATTAAATTTCTTTGCCATGCTGCTGATAACTGATAGTGCAGTAATATGCCCTATCACATGCAGGACATCATTGACCTACCACTTATCTATCTATCTATCTATCTATCTATCTATCTATCTATCTATCTATCTATCTCCAGGGACTTACAAATTAAAAAGTGTAGTGATTTATCAGATGAAATAAATATGAATGCAATAGCTAGAATTAAATACCTGAGTGAGGTTCTGGTAGCACACCAGTGCTAACAAGCTCCCGGATGCTTGCTAACATCTTTCACATTAGGGAAAAGGTTTCCCTTGTGATTGCTCCATGAGTTGTCCATTTCTTATTTCAAGTGCTTACCAGAAGAGGTGGTTTTGGCCCTGGGGTATGTTGTCTTGATTCTCACCTTTCTCTATGGCTACGTTTGTTGCTGTTGCTCCTTCCCAGCTGATGCCCCATCAGGCAGCAGCAGCTCTGGCAGCTCCAGCTGACCATAGGCAGAGGGCATGGAGAAGAGTGAAGGGTCCTCCTCTAGATACTTATTGATAACATTCTTAAGAAAAGCTGCTCCTCCTGCCCCTCTGCACAGCACAGTTTGCAGCTTTGTAATCTGGAGTCCGGTTTGCTGTGGAGAGTTTCTTGGCATTGGACTGTGCAGGAGCGTTTCATGGGTGTGCACAAGGTGCGGTTCCTCTCAACTTGCACCACCTGGTGCAAGCACAAGGTAAGTGTTTGCATCGAGGGAACACAGGATGCTTTGAACCTGCCCCCCAGGAACAAGGCACTCACTTCTTCTCCACCAGTATGAGCAACACTTGGGCAACTCTTTGAGAGCAGTAACAGGGTCACACTCCTCTAATGTATTAGATCTTGTATAAAGAGCTTTCAGACATCTAGGAAATTACAGCGATCAAGTTCTTTCCAAATAGGATTTCTTTCTGTCTAAGAAGATTTGTGTCACTATTGTAAAGAAGCATCTCCAGGAGTGAGATGGCACTTCTTTCTTCATGGGCATTCATACTATTTCCCTAAGTTCTGTTACAAACTGGTGAGAAACTATCAATATATTTTGATAGGTAGCAAATAAATAAAAGAAAAAAGAAGTTCTGAACAAAAGATTTTTGCAGTGCATTATCCCTAAATTCTGATTCCTTAGTTTCTAGGTTTTGTTTTTAGAGCTTTATGCACTTCATATACTTGTCTGTCATCTTTTCTCTCTCTTCTTTTTGGGAAATAGACTTAAACCGTTACTTGTATTGACTGAATGAACATTTGGCCAGAATAAGAAAAGTGCTAATTCCCCAAGGAAGAAGTATGCTGCCAGTATCACTCTTGGCTCTGGTTCAGCAGCCACAGAGGCAAGTCTTTTCCAGATGTGGAGTTAGCTCTGTATGGAAGCTGCATTCATGTACTATTAGAAAGGTCAAGCAAAATAAGACCTTCATGCTTGCTTAAAGCTTTTTCACCTGACAATATCAATTGTGTTTTCACCTGGTAAGTATGGTAGCTGCTGCTTTTCTGAATGCAAAGAACCAAGGCACTGAGACTGTTAAGGACTTTTCTGAAAGTCAAGTGGACTTTAATAGCTGGGCTCCCAGGTGGGCTTCCCCTCTCTTAACTTCAGATGCCTGAAGGGCAGCCATCTGACCTAATTGTCACAGACACCCACTGCCGTGAAGCAGCACTTCAAATTATGTGCCCTACTTTAGGTGTCAATGGTGACATACATTGTCCACCAGATGTGTGGGTTTCCTCCTGTGGAAAAGGGAAGCCTAGGGTGATAAGCTGAGATGGAGATTGTAGATGTTTACATTTTGGTGAGACAAATCCATTACTGCAGTAAGGAACATGCTGGCTGCCCTCCCATAATAGGATGCATTCAGAAACTTTTTCCTACCTCATCTGGTGTGACATCAGACAGCTTGAGTCACTAGCTCCAGGTGAAGTTCATGGCAGAGAAGCAGAGAAGTCACTTCTCCCCAGTTTCATAATTGTGTGCTGTCTGCAACTGCATAGCTATTTTCCTTTGTTTATAAGCAATTACTGTTGAGAAAGCACTCAGTTCCTAGAGTAATACTGGAAAAACAAAACCTGGCTTCATTAATGATCAGGTAGGTAAGATTCAATTACCTACTCATTTCCCAGATGCTGTGTTGTAAGCAACCAAATTTTAGCTGAAGCATTGTTCATTCTTCTTTTCTGTTGTCAATGACAAATGATAAACAGGAGAGGAGTGAAGGTTTTATTGTAATCTATGTTTGCAGATGTAAAGCCCACATTACAGCTCCTTAAAGCTGTGTAAGGAACAACTACAATGGGAATCATGGAAAGCATGAATTGTTTGAGTTGCCCCGGAATGAATATACAGGAAGTTAACTGATGCTTTGTATCATCTCTTAAGAGAAGCTGACCTGGAAGGTTTACACTTCCGAAAGTGAGCTGCATCTATTCCTTGGGTACACATTATCAGGTAAATAAAGGAGGAAGGAAATTTGGAAGGAACAGCAGGGAGGAATCATAAATGCATCGCAAGTGAATAAGGATGGAATGTGAAAGGGTAAAAGGTAATCAGAATGGCCAGAAAGATCTGTCTGTTAATCCTAGTTGCTAAGTGGCTTAAGAGAGGGACAGATGATTGCAGGCAACTGAGTAGTACAGCTCAGTGGGTTCCTGTTCATTGCAGACCGGGGTGGGCTCCAAACCATGTGCAGTTTGAAATCAGAGACTCCTTGGCCACCATAAATACAGTTTAAGGGAGCTTTCTAATCACAGCCACAACAGCTTGTGTTCAAAATCCAGAAAGCTTTTGTTGAGGTCTGGCCTTTGAAAACACCTTCTGCAGTCAGCAGTTAAATTCTGATACTAGGTATACAAAAATCTTGAACTCTACTATGAAATTTCTGATAGCTGCAACTTAACAAATCATTTAAGATTGTATACGTGAAGACACAAGAATATTTTCTCCCTATTTTTTATATTGTGGGTACAGAACAAAACCGAATCTAGTAAACCTGTGTTTTTCTGGGTTGATACCCCCCAAACTGTAACTTCTTGCTCATAACTCTCTCCTTGTCATCATAAAAAGTTCAACTGCAGTTTCTTTATTGTGTTTTCTTTATTTTAATCTTAGTTGCACCAATGTAACAACCTGTTATTATTGCAAAGCACTTCCATGCATGCTCTTCGTCTGCCCCCAGTATCCTGCTCCCAACTAGACAGTCTCCAGAATTCTTTTGTGCGAGCTCTGGCACTCATCTCCTCCCTCGGAGGGCTGATTCAGTCTGCTAAATGGAAAGAAAGCTGTGTGCTTCATTTGCTGTTTTGGTTTGTGAGAAGCACAGAGGCAGAGGGAAAGGAGGCGGTGGCAGCGTGTGGCTGGAAGAGGGGGATGAATAGGGTTAATGGGAGGCAGACTCTCCTTTTCAGTGGCAATGAGTTTCTAGGCCAAACAAGTTTGACCTGCAAAATTTCACCTTTAGCCCTTCCCCTCTCTGGCTTCTCCCTCTAGGGCATTCTTTACCTTCCTGGCATTTTGGCTTTTTCCCTTCCCCTGAATTAGTCCGTTTTCTCAAAGTTTCGCATCTCTCCCTTTGCTGGTTTGCTTCTTCTCTACTTTCCAGTTAGGGTTTCTGCTCTCCTCCATACTATTCTTTTCACCTTGGGGCATTTATTAGAAACAACACCCCTGTTTTAATCCTTTTACGATGTTTAGCATTTTCTTTTGCATTGACTGTGGTTAGAAGAAGCTGGTGATGGTATAGAGCTTGAGGGTAGAAATCCTGCAAATCTCTTCCCATCTTGCTCACCTGCCTTCTGTGGTCAAACCTGTAGAGCAGACAAACAAACAGTGGGAATCAGAGCATATGATATATGTAGAGTTTTCCAGTTGAAAATATCTCCTTGAAATAAAAAGCAGAAATTTAGAAGGGAAAATCAGGCACTTAGGGGTTTTTTTCTTACCCTTTTTTTCCCCACCTGCATGCCTCGAGATTCTGATGATTTGAAGTTTGATATATAAGGTTTCTTTCCGTTGGGTGCTGCTTTCCAATACATGCTCTGCAACTGCTCAAGTATCTACCCTGTCTTGTTTTCCAGGAAGGGGAGTAGCACAGATTGTTCACCCGAGAGACAAAAATGGACTTTATTGGTAAATGCAGATACTGTGTTCTTTGTTCACGCCAAGTTGACTGTCCATGGGAACACTTAAAGATTACTTCCTCTGCAATGAGGATTAAGATTCATGGAAGATCCATAACTGGAAGCTTGTTGAGTACAGTACATCAGCATCAGAGCACATAAAAACTTTGGCTCAACTGATTTATCTTTCCAGGATGTATTTTGTGCTATTGTACACATTTTTTTTTTCCCCAAAACACCTTTTCCTTTCCCCCTAAAGTATTGTCCTGCCTCTGTTTTGAGATAATGTGATGGGCTGGTACCATTTGCCTAGATTGTAGGTCGGAAACAGTAAAACTGATTGATTTCATATATGTCATGCAGCACTAGAATAAGGCCACTTCCTCAGAGAACAACTCACAGTAACTGGGGGGGTTGCTGCCCTTACCAAGATTAGTGCAGAGCATTGAAACATGATTAAAAAGGTGATAGAGGGCTCAGGAAGTCATGTAGCCTGGCCTAGGCGCTGCTGAAGCTCTGCTTAGCTGAGGGAGGTTTATACATTTTTAAACACTTCCATTGATGGAATAATCTCCCCAGGCAAATCACACAGAAGTCACTACTATTATATAACACAGCATAATGCAATTTTCCTTCAAAATTTGTTTGATCTTCTGCAGTTTGTGTAAAGACACATCTATAAAATAACAAATAGGCCGTGACATAGCATTTCTCTTTTCAAAGCCTACGCACGAGCCAGTCCACCCAAAGCACGCATTGTAAAAACACGAACAGGAAAGTTATGTTTTATTTGTCCCTCTCTCCTTCACCTTTAGATCCTCTCCTGCAGGACGAGGTTCCTCCCCCCCAGGTGCTGCGAGGGGCCGGCGCGATGTTTGCCCTGGGGCTGCGGGACGGGACGGTCAGGGCTCGGGACAGCGCCTCCACGGGGCGCCTCGCGGAGCCGGCTTCGGGGTCCGCCCGGGACGGCCAGAGCCGGGAACGGAGCCGCCTGTGCGGGGAGGGCTCGCAGGTGCGCCGGGCTGAGCGCCGCGGGGAGGCACCGGCGCTGGGCGGGAGAACCGAAACCGCCGCCCCTCCGGGCGCCGCCTCCTCCCGCTGCCCGCCCGGCGCTGCCGAGGGGCTGCCGGCTCCCGCGGCGGGGTGGGGACAGCCGGGGGCGGGCTGCGGGCGGGAGTTACGAGGAGGGGCGNGCAGGTCAGGGTCAGCGCCCGTGCCCGTGCCCAGCGCCACCGCCGCGCCGTGTGGAGGGAGCGGCGCCGCCGCCCGCCCGTTCGCGCCCATGGGGGACTCGGTGTTCAGCGAGAGGCCGGCGCTGCGCTACGCGGTGAGTGCCGCGGCGGGAACGGGCTGCGCGGGGCCACGTGTGCCATGGGGTGGTGGGAGTGTTCGTCCCTCCGTCCCTCCGTCTGTCCGTGCGCACAGGCGCGGAGCCGCGGGTCAGGGGGAGGTGGCTGCAGTCCTGCCCCGGCGAGGATTCGATGCGCGCAGCCTGCAGGCAGGGCGCCGAGCTGGAGGCTTTCCCCCGTTTTCCTGCGTGGGAGTGTCGCGCTTTGCTGGAGATGACATAAAAATATATATTTTTAAATTAATAAAAAGGAGGGCGATGCGGTGCCAGCCACGGGGCAGCCGGGCTGCAGCCGGCAGGAGCGGTGGCGATGCCGCCTCTCCCCGGGGGTAGCGGGGCGCTCCGACTGAGAGAGGCGCTCGGGGGATCCCGGGAGCCCCGTGTCCGGCCCCCGCTGGCCCCTTCTCTCGTCCGCGGGCTGGGGGTGAGCCCAGCACCGGGAGTGCTCTCGGTGGCTGGTTCCGGCACCGCTCCCGCCGCGGTTCATATAATAACACCATACTTTATTTAATTTCCTTCACGAGAGCTGGTGCTGTTGAGAAGCTGCTGCACTTCCACCAGCCTTATTAGGAGCATTTTCTCTTTTGCTCCGGCAGAAAAAAAAAAAAAAGAAAGCCGCGTAAAAACAACCAGCTGCCTCCTCTCCTGAAGTCATAAATAAACTCCAGCACGAGTAATAGCATGCGAGGGCTGCTACCGCTCTCGTTTGCAGCCATGTCAGTGATGAATAATTTTATTGCTGTTGTTAAAGTTGTGTGGGAATTGTCAGTCAGAGCAGGATTGCTTCACTGGTCCTGGGAGCACGGGTGCTGGATTGGTGGGATGGATTGGTGGATTTCTAAGTATACCACTTACAGGATACACTGCGATGTGCTTTTTTTTCCACTTGCTTCACTTTGATTCCTTCAGTATTAGACATTAAATTAAACTTCTTTTTATACACCCTTTTTTTTTTTTAACCTACTGTGAAAAATTTGGAAGAAACTGCTTGGGTTTTTTTGGGCAGCAGGGTTTAATGTCTGTCTCTGTACATATTTTTGTACCTACTCAACTGTAGGTGTTAGTGTGTTCAGCTTCTGTAATAATACGAGAGTTTTTGGAGGTGATGGTAAGTCAGCTAAATTAGTTAATAGAAGCAAATACCTTTGGTACTGTGTATGAGTAGTGATAGTGATTTCACCAGGAATCTAGTTATCATACATCAAATGAATTGCAACCACTTCTTTCAACAGGGCAATGGTGCCGTATTTCGATGTGTGGAGACCACTGCCAGTCACGTCATGTGCTAGCACCATGAAACTTTTATTACTTCCTGTGATTGTGCTTGTCAGTCTTCCATTAACTACTAGTTGCAAAAACATTATTGTTTCTGTCAGTTGGGTATCAGTCCTGTTTTATGCCCAGAGCCAGCAGCAGGTAGTGCATTGAATTCAGGACAGCAGGCATGCAAGGGAAAAAGGGTGGCCAGCCATATCGGGTGACCATTACCCCTTTTGCAAAACTCCTGCTCTTTCTTTGCTGTATATTGCAGAAAAAGGGAAATTGTGCACCTAAGAATGAAACTTCAAAGTATTTTTTACTATTTTAGGATATATTGAAATAATAAAGTAGCAACATATATATATCTTGGAGGTGACGTTTGTAGTTGATATTACTGGATTACCTGGAGAATAGGGATCTGGATGCTGTGCATTATCCATACATAGGCTTGACGTGGAGTCTATGAAAAACCTAGGTGAAAAGAAATGCTTGTTGACTTGATGATAAGCTAAGGTTGTGGAGCTTTCTTATATTGAGACCTTAGTAATTACTGCTTAAATATAACGTAGTACTGTTCTCATTAAGTAATTGCGTGGTGTAAATACAAATCAAGTTCTTGGATTGTTTTGATAACTGTGAAATAAAAATTATGCAGTGTTATAGCATTTAATAGTGATTAATTTATTGGCAGAAGAAATTATAGTGATTTCTGTGGTGAGCTTCTTTTCTGATTTTGAGGACCGATAATTAGAGTTTCATGGTTTTCATAAAAGGAAGCATCTGCAACAGCATCTTTGTTCTGATCAGCAGTGTGCTTTTGAAGGAAGTCTCCCAGTCTTCTCCAGTTGTGTGCTTAGCTTCATGTCTTGGGGTAGTCAGAGCATGGGAAACAGCATTTTTTCAGGTGATACTGAACTGGGGAATGTGCTCCTGGTGCTTCACAGAGCTTGGAGGGTATTTGAGCCTCAGGACCAAGTTAGAGTCAGCTAAACTTGGAAAATTCGTGTTGTTTGGACATTTGATCTGCTGTACCAGCCCCTGAGTTCTGCAATGTGCTACATCCAGTGCAACACAATAATGTAGCCATAAATCAACAGGGATGACACTGAGATTCTGAGGCTTCCTAGTGTGTTTGCAAGCATAGCTTATACAAACACAGACTTAATAGCTTAAGACTGTTATGTCAGTGGGTATGAGCACATCACCTATAGCACATTTGATCCTGTGTGTGTGTTAAGTGAGAGTGGGATGACTGATAATTATGTCACGGTTCCATTTTGAACTCAGCACCGGTGTTGACTTACCAAAAAACTCTACTAAGCAAAGAGGTGATTTTAATAAGCTGAAACATTGTTTTCAGTGAAAAGTAAGTTAAAAGAAACCAGCCATTTGAAAATGAATAAAAATAGATTGTTAAAGGAGTAGGTGTAAAAAAAAAAACCAAACCAAAAAAAACCCAACAACACAAAAAGCCAAACCAAAATGCAGATTGAGAGTTATACTGGCATTGGATCACAGAAACAATTTTTTTTCCCTCCTAATATCTTTTAACTAGTCCAAAGACCTCTTCTCCCTTTCTCATATATTTATATGATATTTTTATTAAAACTTGCAGAAAGGTAAATAATATCTCATTCTTGGTGTATGTTGCCTGGCCAAACTGTACCCTTTAATTTGTAGACATGGGTTAGTTTTACCTGCCCACTAATCATTTGGCTGAATTACTCTCATTTACCAGCTCTTTTTGGTATCATGGTGTTTGTAACGGATACTAAGATGTCTAAATGTTCCAGGAATAATTTTCATATAGTTTCATTGAAAGGGATTGTCACCTTCCTGACTTGGAATTTCTCCCTTGTTTGTTGCTAATTTTTTTTTTTCCCCATCTTAGTAGGTTTATAGGGGAATTAAAAAGCTGCTTCATATATTTTGGCTGAAACACCAGAAGGCAATATTGTACTTACTTTGAGAGATCCATTGGTTACTTGAGATGTAGAGATTTTTTTATGTAACAGAAAGACTCAAAAGAGCCTCAGCTGTTGCCCAATCAACCGGCCCCTCAGTGGTTCAAAGCAGGAAGCTTGGAGCATGATCTGGTTTGGATATAGCCATTTTAATGTTAGTGTAATATCTTTAATCTTGTTTTGTCTTGAAACATTTACCAGAAAGGATTTCCCTCAAGGGAAAGGACATTTTACTCTGATGAGGAAACTCTGGCTGCCTTTCACCAGGGAATATGAGAAAATGGGGAGGAGCTGGGATTTGGAAGTGGCTGCCATGACTTGAGGGGTTCCTTGGGGAATTCATCTGAACAGAAGATGTGACTCTTTCTCGGGGCCAAAAACTGAGTGTTCTGGCATCCAGAGTGGAGGGAATGTGTGAGTCCCTGGACGACATAACTTTTGAGTTGGTTTAAGCTTCTGAATTTATTGCTGATAATTAAGTCACCTCCAATTCAGACATTGGAGAGTATTTTGAGAAAAGAAGGGTTTTTTCCCAGCCTCCAGCAGTGTTTGGGGCATTGTATTGTGTGTTTGATCAGCCTGTGCCCAGTTAACCCCTTGCTGGGATGATGGGCAAACTTGCTGCTCACTCTTTAGTGTCTTAAATCCATCAGTCTGCACAGAAGGATGGAGAAAACAAAAGAAACGGTTTGCAGGGGGAACTGACACTAGCGAACCTTCCTTCTGCTTTCTGGAGCATAGAGGGAGTAAAAAGAGGATAATAGACATTTTCCTCCAATATTCCAGTTGTAGTAATGCTAACTGTACCTCATAACAATTAGATATTAGAATAATTCAAGGTGGTGTAGCGAGATTGGTGGTGACGCTGTAAAAGTGTAAGCTGGAACTGTAAAAGTCTCCTTGTGAGGAGGACCCAAGCACTGACGTCCTCCTGTGGGCTTGCTTGTGTTTTGCAAGAATCCACTTTTAAAGACAGTTGCTTGCGTTTCTGATTTCAGGACACTTTGCCTCATGACTTGAGCCTTCAGCCACTCACAGATTTTAACAACAAACTTACATACCACAAGCAGACCACATTTGTTACCATAATTGTAGGAAGTCCTACAAGTAATTTATCTTACTGGACTAATAATTGTGCTGCCTTCACCTAGACCATTTGACTGGTTTCTTTCTTTTCCCAATGGGCTTGCCAGCAAGAAACAGCATAGGAGCAGGCTGGGCCAGTGTGTATCCAGATCAATCATAGTGTATTTTTGTACTTAGGTTTGGTGATGTTAAAGACAGGCTGTGGGTTGGAGAGTTCCTGCCCACCAAAAAAACTTAAACATCTCTGCTCCACAGAAGGTAGCTGCTTATTTTCTCCTATCCTGAATACTCACAAGCAGAGTTAACTTGTTCAGAAAATTTAATTGCTCTGTAGGTGTTGTTTTCAAATTAGGAAATTGTGAAGAAAACAATCAAATTCACCAAATAAGCAAGCTACAGAGGAGGCAATTAGCAGTAGAGGAATGGTTAAATGTAAGATTTCTTGCGTCTGATTCTTGGATTTTATTCATCAAGGACTTATGCTCACCTTATGCATGTTGGATTTTTTGGAAGGAGGAATATGATTTCTGATGACTGTTGAGCCCAGTGCTTCATTCTTCATTTGGGTGAAGTTCCCAGTGACAGTGGTGACTCATGCTTACACTTCTGCAACATTTGAAAGTACTTTTATTGCTAATCTTTAAAGAGCATATATAAATATAGGAAGTGAGCAGTCTTTGTTGCTCAATATGAGTACCAAGGCCAAGCTTTGATTGGGATTGATGGCATTTGAAGTGTCCAGCTGTTTTTTATCTGCTGTGCAAAGTGGCCATGAGTTGACACCAAAGAATCCAGGGAAGACAGGAAGCAAGGGGCTCGTGCGTGCCGCAGGATTTTAAAAAGTTACAGGAAGTAGATTTCCATTCTGATCAGGTTCTATTTTTTTACAGCTCTTGAACACTTGATGTATTCTGGGAGCTCTTCAGTGACATGTGGTTATGAATGTTCTTCCTCTCATGTGCAGGAGAAAGATGGATGGGCAAATGCAGGTTGTGTTGGGCAGGACTTGCTAGGTTAGGTGCAGAGCCACGCTGATGTGGTTTTATTAGTCTGCTCCCAGATACTGTGCAGGAATAGAAGTGGCCTAAAGTATTGAGAAAGTGGCCACCCTGTGCATAGACAGCAGGAGGTAAAGCTTCCCTTTATTCATTTTCTCTGTCTGTGTCTAGCATAATCGGTCCCTGTAGAGCAATTACAGTTCTTGTAATAGTACTTACAAAGATGCTGTTTAATAAAACTCCCCCATGAGTGGAGCTTCAGGGTTTCTCTTCAGAGGGGCACACAATCATTAGGCTCAGATGTGGTGCTGTGCTTCCCCAGGAAGGTTTATGCTGATTCTGCTTCTCCAGGAGAAAATTGAATCAAGCAGCACTAGTCTTTTGCAAAGCTTCAGGATGAGGTTTTGGGCTCAGGTCTGCCTGAGCAGCAAGGTCATGTGTGGCTAAAATCAGCAACCTGTGCCTGTAATGAAGGTTAGCCATGCAGATGAAGTGTAAGATGAGGATTTCACTCTCTGTTATGTCCTTTTTTGGTTACTTTTGAGCAAGGCTCTTCTCTGGTCCTTTTAATTTTTTTTTTTTTTTCCCCTGTGGAAATACTTTCTTCCTAAAAGAACCAGTGTGTGGAAACCAATGCTAGCCTTTAGAGATTGTTCAGGTGTGAAGGTGGTGTGAATACAGAACTACCCTGAAGTAAAAATGTTGAACTCCGCGTAGTCAATATTCCCCACACAAGCTGATGGTTTGTATTTCAGTTCTGTTTCCCAGAACCTTTTTGAAATTTGCAGATGTCTTCACACTTCTTTCAGCCTGAAGAGTGAAGTAAATAGAAGATGATTGAGGTCACAGATATATTTAGATAGTTGGTTGTACTTTTATTTATCTTCAGTTGCAGATTGGTTACCTTTTATGCGCGAATGTCTGTGTAGGACTGTGAAGAAAATTTACTTACTTGAGAGATTTGTTTCTCTAGAGTTATTTATAGTAAAGTAGTTTTGCTGGCTACAGCTCTTCAAAATTTCATATATATTTAGAATTTTAATCTCAAATGAAAGACACCTAAGGAATGCTCTGATTTACATGTCATCATGTAAACAGGGGTTTTTGAACATCTTCTATTTGTCTGCTAAGTACCTCTGTTGTTCACCAAGAAGTATTTCTGTGCAAGGCATTCGCTGCTCTTGTTCTAATGGAATACCTGTACCTGCAGCAGAAATACAGCTGAACTCTAGTGACTTGGAAAAGATGTACTCAGAGTTCAAATTCCACACTATTGCTGCTTTTTTATGACATTTGAGAATATAGAAAGACATTTCACTCCATGCAGTGAAATGGCTTTTTCTTGTCTAGGGAATAAATGGAGGTCTGCATGCATTGTATTGCTTACAAAAAGAATCTGACAGCCTTTCTGTAACGTGCCTTGGCTGACAAGTCCACATGTTTCACATTAAGTTTCTCTAAAGGGGCATCAGATCTTAGTGCTCCCTTGGGAGATACCTGGATCTTATCAGGCATGGCTGACTCTAAAAGAAAAGTAAGTGATGTTTTTTTCTTTCTAATGCTTACTATCTAAGTGTTATTGATAGCCCACATTTAAAAGGATTTTCTGAATATATCCTCTACTAAATCAAAAAATATTATGAATTGCTGATGGAAAATTGAATATTACAGCAGTACTTTAATAATTAGCAACTGAACACTAAATACAGTCTATGGGCAACCTAAGTAAAGTTTGGGTTTTTCAGGCTGTGGTGCCTCAGGTATGCAGGAAGAGTAAGTGCTGATAACTACCTGCAGGATAGTCTGCTGTTGTTTCATACTTGGATGCTTTACATTTTTGAAGCAGGTGATTGACGCTGTGGAAATTGTACTGGAGGCTGTTGATATTTCATCATACAATTGAATTGTTTACTTCAAAATAATATCTCTTACTTTTGTGCATTATGAATCTGATTCAGTCACTTTTGCTGCGCTGCCATGAAGATAGATGATCCTGTGATTTTATAACTACTAAAATGCTATGTAGTTGTAGTAGATGAGAGCCAGTCTTCACTGTTTTTGTTTACTGTAGATTATCAACTTCTTTGAAATCAAGCATCTTGAATAGCTAAGTATGCCTATAGCACCCAGACTTTGGCCTGAGTGTCTTATCTCCTGAAACTTGTAGTTGTTTTCTTTTGTTGTTGATAAAGGTATAATATTTGCAAAGTTTTAAATATTTACAAAGTCAGTTGCGTTGTTTGGGGTGTCAGATTTGATGCAGAGACCTAAATTAAATGGTGTTTAATGACGACTATTTTTCCCTTTTTCCTGTTAGTTTGTAAAAGGTCCTGTTACACTCATCTATACATGACTTGGCATATGGATTCAGTGTCCTTGCTGGCTGAAATTCTCATTTGTGTGATTACTGTATTTTTTCCAGTCTGGTCCTATTAATAAATATCCTGAGGCTTGCAAAGCACTTTGTTTAAACGCAAGCTGTGGAAAAGAATCTGAAGATCATTGTTTGATTAAGATTGCTTAAAAACTTGGAAATGTATTTCTGCTTTCCAGGTGGGGGTTTTGAATGAGCACAGTATGTAGAGCTATCTGTATGAAAACCAAACCAAACCCATAAACAAATTGTGCTTGAAGAAAACCGTAGGTACTTGCAGCCTGGTCCTGTTCTTGCTGAAATATGTCCCAGCTTTTGAAACTGATGTGGAGTCCAGCTTTGTGCAGAAACAACACCCTCCGTTTCCCTTGGCAAATTGTCTCGCATTCCAGCGACCCTCGGACAAAATATCCTTTAATTGGTACTGTGACCTTAAATGTTTATTTTTTTCTTCTGTGGCAAATTTTTCTTGTCCTGTATCACTGCAGGCTGTCATTAATACTTGCATACTGTTATTATGTATCCTTTAAATGTCAGCTTTTGTAGCTGCACATATTGAATGTTGGAAATATTCCTCATTCCTATAGAAGTTATCTTAAATAAAAGTGAGGGATTTGTTTTACTGCAGAGTATGGCGCTGAGGAACTTTTGGTAGAACGTCAGAGGGATTTTCTTGTTTGCAAGCAGAGTAATTGAGGAATCCCCTGATTAGCTGGTTGCTCCCTCTCCCAGATGCCTGTTTCTATGGTCTCCCTTGTGAGTGCTTTCGTAGTCGAGTTCACAGCCTATTCTGGCCTCTGAGCACAGCTGGACAAATGGTAGGAACAGGTGGCAGGAGAGAAAGTACATGGCTTGCCTTTTAACTGGAGGGTGCATGTTTTTCAGCAAACTCTTTCAGAGTTGTAGCTGCTGAGTCTCTTACTTCTTGTGGTGTCTGCAGTGTCTTGCAAAAGTAGAGGAAACAGCAATGACCAGGGAGTTTTGTTTCAACCCATAAGAAGCACATGTGAGCCTCAGGGGCTGCCCCTGCAGTGAGGGATGCCACATGTTCAGGTCTTGAGATCAGGTACGTATCTCAGTGACGGATTTTCACTGGAGAGATGCACGTGCATAGCTCTCAGCATCATTTGGATGACAAGCAGCACATTGTAACACATCTGTCCAGGTCAGGAGCAGGGGAGATGCTGACCCATGTCCCTGTCACCTCAAAAGCTGAGTTGCCTGGGATGTCTGTTGGAGGAACACAGATGACTGCCAGCTGTGGTACAGAACTGTGAGCAGCTGAAAATTCCATCCCTTGCTTCCACTTGTACATGATGGACAGAAGCTTAAGTTTTCCAGGAGTAAAAACTACAATGTCACACAAGTGCATGAGTCAATCCTGCTCTCAGCATGACCTGGCAGTTTTGGATTTAAAGCCAGTGAGCATTCCAGAGGCAGTTCACAGTCCTTCTTCAGCTGAAAGTGAACTCGTGCTCCATTGTGATTCAGGGCACACAGTTTTATCTTTTGGGCAAGGATCTTGCTGGTGCATCATTCTGGGCTGCTTTGTTTTCTTGTGGCTGAGTGAGGCTGCAGTTGTACGCTGTGGCTGGAAGGAATGAAGTTGCTAGTGATGAGCTTTTGTTTTCAGATTCACTGAGGACCGTCAATATTAATTTCTCTATAAATATTTGTGGATTTTTTTATTTTTGCATGTCTTACCCTGAAATGTACTTGTGAGGTCTGATTTAGATTGATGTAAATCTGAAACAAGGCCACAGGAGAATGGATTAATTAAATGCAAATTTGTGAGTTTTATTGCCCCTTACCTATCTTCTTCCAGAATGCATCTGCATTTTAGTCAGGATTTTCCATGCATGAATGCACAGCCCATGTGAAGCAATGTCGAAGTCTATATTTTAGGAATTTAAGATGATGAAAACATTGCAAGAGGGCAGAATTAACCTCTGTCAGAATTACAGGGGAGAAAAAGGGTAAAAAGAGCAATCTGTGCAGTCCTCTCTACATTGTACTTTACTCTGTCAAATGTTTTTGTTACTTTATTGTAACAAGGAGAGTTGCTTGCATTTATTTATAGAAGAGATGCTCCTGTCCTTTTTGAATGCTGATCAGCTGATGATTTCCCTTCTGGCTAACTATATTTTTTTGGGGAGACATTCTCCCTGCTGTTGTCCCAGTACAGGTGACTCATGGCTTTGGAAGTGGTCCTTGCAAATGTTTATTTTCTGATAGCATTGTAGTCTTGAAAGCTTTCCTTGATATGAGTAATTTGAGAGTCTCCAGTTATTGAGTCTTTCTGCAAAGTTTTGGATAGCTTGTTGTCAGTGATGCTGAATCATGTATTTTGCTTCCAGAGAGTATACATAATGGCTGGAGAGTATTTAAATCCTTCAGTACTAGAACAGCATTTCTGGCCATAAGTTAAAATTGCCAGAGTGCCTACTAGTCTCTAAATTAGGCTGAACTTCAGTCAAGACTGTGGCCCTTGCTGCAGTGGTATGACTTTAATTTTTCCAATACTGTGTGTCACACCAATTTGTATAATTTTTCATTTCTGCATTTCCATCATCCATTTAAAGTCATCTCATTCTGTATTTGCATTGGTGCAGGCTTTCTCAAACCCAGGTAAGCAAGAACTAGTATTTTGCCCTTAAATATGTCATAGGGGCCGTTAGTCATCTTCTGTGAAGTGATGGGAAAAAATTACTTGGCTGATTGTCAAATTTATTGTCTTTCAGCAGCTTTGAGGTCTGTACAGCTGAATTTGAAAAGATGCCTTTACTAGGAGTCAGCCCTGTTCATTTGGCCAGCTGAGGCCTCAGGCTGTGGCTTTTTTTCTTTCTCATCTGCTGTTGCCAGATAATACCCTGTAATTGTTGCTGTGCAGCAAACTATTTTATGCTATTGCAACTCCTTTCTCTCAGCACGATTGACAAAGGTGAAGGGGACAGTGTTTCTGTCCCTACCTTAAATAAAGAGTAACTAAAATGCACACAGGGAGAAAATCTGATGAGTTGCGAGCTGCTGGTTTTTTTTTTTTTTTTTCCTCTCTCTCGAGCATAACTCCAAAGTATTTGACAAGAAGTATTATTGCCGGGAAGTCCTTACAATTATTATCTATGCCTGCAAGTAGAATGCCTGTTACTTTGGCTAGCATGTAACATTAAGCAGAGTTTACTTATATCTTAGTATATTTTGTACCAGTTGTTTAAATCGCTTGCCCTTTATGTAGAATTCATGCCTGAAATTCCAACTGAAGAAGTATCATTGAATTCCTTTCCTTTACTAACATGTTTCTGATGATAGTTATTTATTGTTTATTTTAAAGTTCTCTTAAATTCTGTCTCTTGCAAGAAAGTGAGAAAATGAAGCATCATGAAATACAGATGCTCTATAGATCATGCACAACAATTTTTAATAAAAATGCTGTGCAGAGCACATTAATCAGCCTAACTCATTGTGTATGATTTCTGGTGGAATATTTACACTTTTTAATCAGCCTTCTATATGTTTTGGTGTTAAAATAAATACAGTACATTGGCTATTCATAGCTATTTACTTAAATGTGTGAGGCATTGCAGATTAGAGTGTCCCTTTCACTAAAAGTCACAGGAAATAGCAAGGTTTTTCACTTCTCCCAAGTTATGTGTGTAATTTGCTAACACACATTGTCCCAAGATAGGGTTGTTAGAGCTCAGATTTTCATACTGTTGTCATTTGTTAATTATATTTCCTTTAATTTTGCTGGTGTCATTTTGCAAGGTGGGGCTTTGGTTTGAACCCTTCAAATTCAAATGAAGACCTTCAGCTGCAAAGATACAGAAGATTGATGTTAAAATGTTTGTCTTCATTTTTGCCCTTGTCTTGTATAGATTGTCCTTGCATCATGTGTGTGTTAGTCTTGTGTGTTTGAGACACTTGTAGGTTTGATGTCTTATCTAGTACTGTTCCTCTCCTAAGGGTGCAAAGACCAGGCTAAGTCAAGGTTTCATTTTACATGGATGAATGTTTTCTTTACAGTGTATATTACTGAAGGTTTCTGAAATGGTGCAGCTCTGTTCCTGAGGTCTGGTGTAAAACAAACTTCAAAACTGAAAGCAGATTTCAGTCATTGCTTCTGAAAATCCCAGCAGTCTCATGGCTGCTTGACAAGGGTGAGGATGGTTTCAGTGTTTATGAAGTCAAATTTATAAACTGACAAGAGCAGAGTTTGTACATAGCTTGTTCTGTAAAGTGCTTAATGCATTTTGATGCATTTAGAAGTAATAATGTGTAATAGAGTGTGTACGTATGTCCTTGGTTTTCACAAATAACCTTGTTATGTTCTTGGTGATTCATCTTGCTGTTTTCTCGCATGAAGCTTTTTTTCCCCCCACTAATGGTAATACTACTCAGTTTTCTGTTAACTCAGTAGAATTTCTGTTTATCTATTACGGATGCAAAAACAAGGGGGAAAAGGGGAGGTCACATTTATTCTGGGATAAGTTTCTGCAGTTAGTGGAGTTACCATGAGGAATTAATGTCTTGCTATTTTGCCTAAACTGGCCTCTAGCTATCTTGGTGGATCCCTTTTTAAGCAAGCTTGAATGCAGCTTTAACAGGGTGATTGGAGCAAGGCAACAGTAAATACTCTGACTCATCACAGTGCGTATTTAGGTATTTAGACAGAGATTTAACTCTAAGTGCAGTTTCTCAATCTGGCTCTAAATAAGCAGACAAAGAAACAGACGTTTTGATTCCATTCATCAGGTAAATGAGGTTGCTTTTACATGAGCTTTCTCCTAATCTCCTCAAGGTTTGCCTGCTTGAAGCAGAAGTGGGTAAGTGAATGGCTCTGTATTCCCTGTCACCCATCATAATTATGTCTTAGACGCAGATTCTTTGCATTTGGGAGTCCTTTTTGTCCATGTTGAGCAGCATGCAGTTCAGATGATCCCGGCCTTACGAGTGGTGCTTTCAGCCTCAGTGATGGTTATAAATAAGCAAATATAGTGAAGACTGAAGGTCAGGACTATCCTGACCTGCTCAGAGCTACAGGAGTGTTCACATTTGTTTCAAACAAGAGAAGTAATGTGGTGTTTGGGTGGGCATTGTAGATACAGTCCTACTGATGGTGTAGCTGGACATCTTCCTGAGCTCCATTCCTGCTGGCAGCAGGTGGTTGCTGCAAGACCATGGCCCCTTCAGACCGTGTACACCAGTGCTTGGTGCATGCTCTGTCTGAGTAACGCTTTAAAAGAATTCCTTATGTAGAAACTGTGTTGACACTCAAAAAAGGGCTGAAAAAATACCCTTGTCCTCCGGTGTTCAGTGAATTCTGAGTCTTGTCAACTACTTACCAATGTCTTGGTTGTCTTTAGTCCTGGGGGTTGATAGCTCCCCCAGACTTGAGCTGCAGCTTTTGTTTGCTCACTGAAGTATCAGCATCACTTAAGAGCAGCACTTGAGACTGAGTTACACGTTCATATAAACAGCTCTGCTGACATACCCATGTAAGTGAAGGCCAAACCATCATGTTAGCGAGGAGCAATGCTCAAAAGATGTTTCTTTGGGGAAAAAAAGATCCTTGTAATCAGAAGCTTATTGGCTTTCTTTCTCTTTCTAATGTACATTACAAAGTATTAGTTGCGTATGTTTTTGTATACCGTTCTTGTATTTCTTCTCTGCTGGAAGTATTCACTTCAGATTATCCACAAGATTACCCAGTCACCACATCACAGTTGGTCTCTAATGAATGCCATTGGCATCGATGACCACCACACTGGAGGAGCGAGCAAGTCTTGCTGCTTGGCCTCCTGAGGTTGTAACAAAGCTTGTCTGCACTTACTAGAAGATGCTTAAGTTACCTTGCCAAAACTAAGTTCAGTTATCCATTTAAAAACATTTCCTTTATGAGTACAGTTATTTCCTGTATCTTGTAAAACAGAGCAGTGTTCCGTGTTCTGATGAAAGCTTAGATTTGCTGTTCTAAGGCGTAATTGTGAGTATGGACTGTTGTGGTATTTTCAGTGTTGGTATTATTGAAACCTCACCTGTGAGTTTTGCACAATTACTTCTCAGAAATCCTTTTCCTTAAAAATCTTCTCTTTCCAGTGTTAACTTTCGTGAAATAAAAAGAAGGAGGAAAAAAAGTTGAGATTCTGGCAGCAGCAGAAATAATTGCGTTAGTTATGCAAATGAACAATATACCAACTTGGAGAAAAATGTAAGGGCCCAGATATATGTATTGGTAAAGCAGAGGTGAACTTGCAGTAATTATATTGATGCACTTTTATCTGTAGCTGTGCTTGCAGGAGAGTGCCTCTTCTACAGCACGCAGGCTGGATCTGAGGCATAAAAATAATTCATCCAGAAGTTTCTCAGGTCATATATTAGTCTTGATAGCCTGATTTCTGGTGCCTTCTTTTGATGCTCATGTGCTTTTTCTCTACTTTGGGATCAAAACTGTGTCTTGCCGTTTGGCCTTATTCTGGGGGGAGCGTGCTATGATCCTACCTCTTAGTCATGGATTTATTATATTTGTGTCAGGAGTGTTTGGTTGTTTCCTGGCTCACTTACACTTTTCACAGGTTTATATGTATGTAATCTTAAATGTATTTAAATTACTTTCTAAATGACCTTTGAAATATGTGCTTCTAGTCTTAGTAAGTCTCTGTAGGTTTGAGCATCAAGGAAAATGGGGGAAAAAAAAACAAAGAAAGAATAGGTTTTCTGGAGCTCCCTTAAACATGTGCATGCCCCTCCTCCCCATTGCTTTGGTACCCATCTTCCTCCCATTTGTAGTAGGTTTAGATTATTTTTAGATTGTCCACTTTCCTCTGTTTCCTGGAGACTCATACTATTTAGCACTGCAGAGGGACTGGAGGAAATGATCTCTAGACTGACTCTATTAATTATTGTTCTCCCAAGAATCTGCTGCTTCTTCAAAGAGAATGGCAATAGCAAAGAGATAAAAAGCACTCTGGAAACATGCTAGTGCAATTATTACTTACATGGCTGGCAAATTAGGGGACTGATCCTTTTCCTGAAAGTTTCTAAGAAGCATATTTGTTCTGGTTTAATATTACTTTTTATAATAAAATTGGTTTTTGAGCCTGTAACTCTTCATAATTGCGTGAAACTGGAAAGTGATTTCTTGGGAAGGAAAATACTTGAAAAGTTAGCAAAATTTGCCTTGGCCAATGTATCGGAATGTAAGACATGGGGGACCTCCTGGGCTGTGGATCCCTGCCCCTTACTGTTGCACACAGCTATGTGTAATCTCTTAGATAAACACAGCAGGGTCTGTGTCTCAGAAGTTGGATGTTTTTTTCAGTTCACTCCTTCAGCTGAAGGGCTCTTCCAGAGCCCTGTGACCAACTTTTCATATTGACTTAAATTTATTCTTGAGGCAACATGAGCATATGAACTTTTCCTTGAGACTGCATTTTTGCTGGCCTGTTGTTTATCCAAGTTTTCCTCCCTTCATTTTGTTTTGCCTGTGGAAGGGATGCTGGCTCTGCTGTGAGGGACACCCTTATTCTTTGTCTCTGCCTAGAAACTGTCCTCTGGATTTGTTGCTTTCTTCAGGGATGAACTTCACACACAGTGGGGAAAAAAATGTGAGAGCAGAGTGACAGGGGCTCATTTCATGGCCTGAAGTTAAAGGGAAAATGTCCTCTGTCATGATCCCTTCCTCACCCCAACTATAAATGGAGCCCAAGCTTAGCAGCTGACATCAACATTGCAGTGTTCTTCATTTAGATGAGTACCACCCTTGGCAACCTTTTCAGCTCGTGGCTTTACTTTTTTCTTTTTATTTCCCATCTTTTAAATAGTTGCCTTAATCAGCTTTATTCTGTAGTTCCTTAGTAAGGAAGAAGCATACTCTCAGAGACTGAGATCTGCTGCCTCTGCAGGTGGAGGAGAAGAGAGAAGCTGAGGAGACACCTCATCTTTCTCATTCTGCTGGAGTTTCTCTTGAAGTGTGTTGGTTAATGGTGCTTGGTTTTGGGGACAGAAGAGGGAGCGGTGGAGTTGGAAGATAGCAAACTGAAGATAATGGGGGATGAAAAGGAGGGGAAATTGCAAAGTACTGATGGGAGAGAGAGAAAGGCATAGATGAGGTGACCCTGCTGCTGTTGTGTCTGGCAGCCAGCCCACAGCCCAAGCACTGATCCCTTGCAGCTGCTGCAGCCCCCTGCCCTCCTGCCAGTATCTGTGGCATGGCCCAGGGGTGTAAAAACTCCTGGCACTAGGTGTGTTGCTGCCACATTAAACCACAGTAGGTGAAGCTGATGCGCATTACAGTGGGCAAACCCTCTGTTCATATGAACAGATTCCTTTTGTTTGCACCACTGCTCCTGTGACAGTAACTCACTTTTGTATAGATACCTTAATTTGGAGGAAACCTCCAACTTCTACATTTCACTGTCAGTGGTTACAGATAGATTGTCAATGGGAAAAACACACATCTGCCTGGAACTTATATAGATATTTGACAAAGATGACCTCACCAACTTAAAAGAAATAATGTGAACTTTTTCAGTCCTCTTCCTAACTAATTCACTTTAGTGATGCTATTCTTTTTGTTTTGCCAAACTTTTGAAAACAGAAAATGTAACACTAAAAAGTCAGAACAGTACATACTCTTTTAAAGAGAATCTATTGTGAACCTTTTTATTTTTAAAATTAAATATATATATTTTTTAATTCATATTAGCTTTTTCCCTCTCTCACATGGCTACATGTAAGATTTAAGATCATTATCTTTGTGCTAAGTGATGGCCCTTTGTGCAGGGTTAACAGGGATACTTTGCATTTTCTGGGGGTAGTGTAATCCATACTTGTAAAATTTTATGGATGACATTACATTAAGTAAAGGTGTTTTTGTTTTTTTTGCTTGTTGTGGATCTGAATGGGGTAAAAGATGAACAGATCTATGTATGCCTCATTGTTTAAAGTATATGTGCCACCTCTCTCCTACGTAATTTTCCACCAGGGCTGTAAAGTTTTAGTAGCACTTAGCAAAATGTTAAAAGGAAATATATGCCGGTATGATTTTAAGGACAGCATAAGGCATTTGGAAGTGGTGACTCATGCAAAGTGTTAATAAATACAACTGCACTCAAGTACTTAAAGCTGCCTTTGTTACACTTCAAAGGTGAGAGATGCTTCTGAAATGCCAAATTAAGAATAAATTGTCTTCAAACTTGTCCATCTGTAAACATATGTCTAATAATGATAAAAATCTTCTGTTAGGTTAAACTGGCTAATTCTGTCACATTTTTTGATAGAAGGGATCCACAAACTTAAGAAGTTTTAAAAACTGTGGCAAAGTTTATGAATTTTTAAATTTTAAAATTTAATTTAAAAATGGATTCTGAGTGAATTTTTTATGAAATATGTAACATTGTTAGTTGTGCTTCCCAGCCTGTTCACACAGTGCCAGAATGGCCTGGGGGTGGTGAGAAAGTAATCCCAGTTGCTGGTTGCCTGGAAGGCCTCCTGGTTGATGGGGTGGACAAGTGCACAGGTCTCTGCTCCTTGTCCTGCTTTACCTTATCTGGGCAGGTTTGAGATGTGAGGTGCAGTGAGATGGCATTAGGGGTCTGCTGTACATGCCAAGTTCAGCTTTTGTGTAGAAGTCAATGTTGCTAGAGAAGGAAATACTACTGGGAGATCCATATCTTTGGGAAACTTCTATTCCTTGTAGAAGATGTTATTAATAATTATAGGAAGGATATTTCTGGATGTAGTAGTCAACATATTTCTTCTCCTAATAGTTACTGAATGAAAAGATCACTCCATTTCAGGCTTGGCTTTGGTATGTACGAATGACTTTGTGGAAGAGCTGACTATGAAAACAGTACTGGAACAAATGCTGACAACTTAACCAATTTCAAATGTAATTTGAACAAAATGCAGAGAATAGAGTTTAAGGGAATTAATTAACTAAACTGAAGAGATCAGGGGTAAGGTTTTGGGGTTTTTTTTATTTTTTCTCCAGAAAACAAAGTCCCAAGCTGTCAAAACTGCACATAAAGCATTCTATTGGAAATGCAAATATACAATTAACTTCCTCAGAATAAAGGGTAAGCAGAGATCCTGCAAACAAAGAAGGCTAAAGGCTTCTGTGGAAATTGTAAAAAGTTAAACTGAGTTCTTTGCAGAGGAAGCTGATGCAAATAAAGGATGTCCTTCAGACACAGAATCAGGGACTGAAATGAAGCCATGATGCATTGAATAAGTAGTATACCTTAAAAATAATATAGAGATTATGTCAAAATGAGATATTTTCTAACTCCACTCTCAATCTAACTCCACTCTCAATAGAGTGATGATGTTGGAGGTGCTGTATTAAAACTAAGGTTATTTGTGTAAATGAGGGCCTGAAGAATAGAATCTCTGTTTTAAGAATAAAACCTAAGTGTCTGATCTTCCCGGATCCTGGGAACCATATGATATCCATCCCTAAATGACTGTAGTAATGGTACAAGGTCCTCTCCCTAGCTATATTAATTGCTCTTGTAGAATATATTACTCTCTCTGCAAGGTTTATGTTGGCTGTGTCATTAGACATCAGGTCAAAATATTGTAGGGGCTGACGCATAAACCTTAAAATCTGATCTCAAGCATTTTTGATAGCTCAGTCTTTCCAGAGCTGCTCACATATGACTGGAGAATAAAAAAATTTTTTTTTTTCCTGTTAAAAAGAAGCAAAAATCTGACTTGGGCACCTGCAGATTGATTATTCTGACATTTGTTGTATGAAAGAGTTTAGAACAAGGAAGTCATTATTAAAAACAAGGAATAATGATGAATGGGAGAGGAGAATGAAGCATAACTTTACCATAACCAGATTATGTCAGAGTAATTTGATGGTTCTCCTTGATAGTTGTTGCATTTTTGAAAAATGCGGGATTCTTTTTTTCTAACCACAAGCCTTGTATTTGGTGTTAGATTTCTGGTAGAGAAACAAAAGTGTTTATAGCATTGCAAAGAGCACTGATACAGTTTCACTGGGAATAGGAGTACGTTTCCAGTGCCTCGTGTTCAAGAAAGATGAATTAATGTCTGGAGAAATTGTATGAAAACAATTAAGTAAATAGAGGTACTCTCATCTTGAGGACTGGAGGAGAATAATGTTGCTTAGCATAGTGAAAGGGAAGATGAGAAGGGTGTGATTATTGTCAATGATGTATCAAGGGAATAAACAGAAAAGAAAGAACTCTTTCCATTAAAGCACAGCTATGAATCATAAACTAGGCATAAATAAACTCAGGTTAGCAATTAGGAGCTTATTCCATAGAAGCAGGGTGTTTCTTGAACAGCTTCTTGGTCAGCTGATGCTCACCTTTCTTTTGTCACATTCTCTCATAAAAAAAAGTTGACTGAAATAGGAAATATCCCTTCTGCCCAGGACTTCTGGGGTCCACAAGAAATACTGATTTTCACAGAACAAGTATTTTATATTAAAAAGATTTGCATGGAGGAATTTGTAGTGGTTTTTTCTGTAAGGAGTATTAGTGTTGTATGTATCTGTTCAAAGGCTCGTATTTCTACACAGAATAAATGAAAAGTAGAGCCTTGAGTACCCATGAAGACAAAATGTGCTGGAGGACAGAAAAAAACTGAAAAAGTTAGGAAATATTTTCATGTCTAGAATTTTTTATTATGGAATGTATTTATGATGGGGACAGATCCTATGTACCAGTTGGTCTTCTGGGCTTTAAAGTGTGTTAATATCACAAAGGCAGGAAATGCAGAACTGAAGCCAGCAAAGATCGGTAATCAAGTGCATTAGGAAAATGAAGACTGAGCTTTAGTTTCACTGGGGCAGAAAAATAGCTTGTAGTTTCAGTGATTTAATCCAATTCCATTTTTCCCCACTTTTTTTTTTTTGCCATTTGTAGTGTAATTCTAAATTATTCTTATTTTTTGTAATTTATTCTAAAGTTTCTGCCAAGCGGCAGAAATGTCACTTGGCTATCCCTTCCCTGCCAGTGAGGAATGAGATGGTGCATTTGTCCCAGTGTGTCTGGGGATAGGGCACAGTTTGATTCTTTTAAAGGGATGGAGAAGAGCCCTGGGAAGTGCTAGCAACCCAGTCCAGCAAATATGTGAGCGTTGTGGTTTTTTTTTT